>JAEANM010028060.1:0-10429 GCA_017656035.1 Myanophis thanlyinensis
AAGGAAGGAAGGAGCTTATTTTATAAATGGAAGCAATACAGTATACAAAGTCCCTAATCTCTGTCATTAATAAAATCAAAGAAAGAGAATTGTCCTATTCTTCCCCCTCCTTCCCTGAAGGGGCTCTTATTATATTTGAAGCCACTTTGGGAGCAAAACTTTGCTTGACTTGGAATGAATCATCACTATTCTCTGTGCTACTAAAGATAAAAAGCAAGCAATTGCTCTATCCTTCTTATTTCTTTTCAACATGTTGGATGTCAGTTCTCTTCTGGAACTAGTGGAATGCAGCTAAGAGTACCTGTTATGCTGTTTGGTGGGAGATGAAGGAACTTGTGGCCCATTTCTAAATTACAGAGAAAGAATGCTTTGAAAGTTGCAGCACTAGGCAAAAGAAAAAAAAAAGAATTAGAGACCTTCAACTGGTGTGAAACAGGGCATGGCATCAATTGAACATGAAGCTTAGGTAAGGAAGAAGACACACACTTTCATTAAAAGAGTTGTGTTCAGGAGGAACTGAACTTTTCACGATGAAACTGAAGATGCTCAGTATATTTTTGGAGTCATATCTGGGGTCAATGTGTATTATTACCATGGCATAACTGAAAGCTGCCTGAATTATACCTGGTTTAATTAGATTTATCCTTTCTATGACTGGGTTTCTCTGAGGAGAATAGCACCTGGAAGACATTACAATGCTCAAATAACATATGCATTTGCAATTTTAACAAGAAGCTGTGTGTTCGAGAAGCCAGTGTACCAGAAATGTTGAAACAGGGATATTTCTGGTGTCTCTGCTGTTCACTTTAATCAAAGCCTGGCTCCGAGTATCCAATGAGCAGCAGGACTCTAAGAAGTAATTCTCCTCTTGTCTTTTGCAAATTCAATTAAAAGAAAATAAAACCTTTAACTGTGAACAAATAAAATAGCTTTACTACTTGCATTAGAGAAATGCAAGAAAGATAGATGAGCAGTATCACACAGGTACAATAAGGATAAATTTAACAGTGCTGAGCTCTTGAATGCATTGGGATGAATCCTCATTTTCTGGTAAAGAGGATCTACTGAAAACCTAGCAGTCTGTATTTAAAGGTACAGTACATATCTAACCATAAGCATAAGGGCATGTGGTGGTCTAGCAGTTAAGATGCTGGGTTTGCTGAGCAGAAGGTTGGCAGTTTGAGACCCAAATACTGCATGCTGGGTGAGCTCCTGTTCCTGCCCCAGTTCTTGCTAACCTAGAAGTTTGAAAGCATACAAATATGAATAGATAAATAGGTACAATTTTGATGGGAAAATAACTGTTCTGAGAGCCTCAATGGTTAGTCATGCCAGCCACATGACCATGGAAGCATCTTCAGACAACGCTGGCTAGGAAACAGAGATCAATGTCACTTTTTAGAGTCAAACACTACTGGACATGGAAAATCTTTACCTTTACTACACCAATTCTCTTCTTCTTCCTTTGCATTTGGATCAGCAAAAGTCTCACAAAGCCATTTTTTCTTATTCTATTCTTCCTGACTGCCATATTGTTCTTCTGGGCCGGATGTCTTCTTCTCTGATCCAATCTGCTTCTACCTTCCTGGCTCTTCAAAGTTGGGTCCTTTCTCACTGATTCACTGGACAACTCCCTCACAGGTGAAACTTCCAGGATTGCTCTCCTTTTTATAGAGCAAAGCTCTATAAACCTAGTCTCTCCAAGTTCTCGTTCTTCCTTATTGGCTTCAGGAAGTAGGACCTCTGGTTGGCCAAACAAGAAAAGCTTCCTGCTTCCTGCCTTTTATTTTTTTGCTTAGCATAATGCAGCCTTTATTTCTTTAAAACTTCATCTCTTATTTCCTTATTTCTTAGTCCACCTCGCTAACCTTTTCCTTCTTTTTCCTAGCTTTGCTCTAGGCTAAACTTACTCTCTTTTTCTCTCTCTCTCTCCCTTCCTGGTAATGGCTCTTTTGCACTCCAGCACCACAATTTTTAATACATTTTCTCACTCTCCCAAGTGTTGTTTCTGGCTTCCTGCTCCTTGAAACCACACATATTATATCCACAAGTCCTTACTTCTAATTTTCTTCACTGGCCCTAAGCCATCTAGCTGCAGTCATTTTATCTCTGTCTTAATCGCCTCCTAATTACTTGTTCTCTCAAGATTCTTATTCCTCTGATTCTGATTTATTTCAGTTTCCTGACTTATTCTGGCCAACTTCTACAGCTTGCACCAAATTTTTACTCCAGTAATTATTTCTCAAATGGCAAGCAACTGGGTCAAATATATCAGAGGGGTGTTCTCAATATAATTATTACACAACATTGGAGGAACAAGATTTCTATAGCATTTCCTTCGTGATCTGCATTTTCACCTCTCTATGCTTCAGTCCCACATTTGCTTATAGACAAATCTTCTTCAAGTCAAACTCACCTTCTAGTGACTTCCTGGCAACCTGGAGAAGTAGTTAAGTGCTGTATTTGTTGAAAAAAAAAATCCTTACATTCCCAGACTGTAGACTGGTATTGTTTGAAAGTTACCTATCAACACACTGTTGAAGTCTGACATGCTTAATTTCTGAACTAAGGCAGAGTAAGTTGGATGCTACAGATTCTGTATCTATATGCTTATTTGTGGTTAAATGCAATGCAACTTTCTAGTTATGAAATAGGTTCATTGGCCATATAATCACAACTGGTCAGTGGAAGACAATCTAAATTAATCCAGCTTTAAATGTGGCAGCATTAATATTAGGGTCTGGTGTCCATTGCCCCCAATCTAACAAACACAACCATTTTGTAAGCTAAGTTTCCATTCCCTTCTCTTCCCCATAAAAAGAGGCTGATGGGAACATGACTAATAATTTGCGTTGAGATGTTTGCTTTCATCTGGAGTGGGCTTGGCTTGAAGAGTTCTTCACTAAACTCTTCAACACATTAGGCACTTCTACCATGATGTACGTAGTAATACAAATGTTAACATACTTCACAACTTATCTTTTTGACAATCTGTTTTAATAATTGAGTTTGCTTCTCGCCAAATGATAATGGTGGTATTACTTTATTTTCAGCTGTATATTTTCTGGGGATAAAAAAAATAAGAAAGGCTGTGCAAATTTATTTAATATGATGTGCATTTATTGAAACCTTCATCCAATGATTAGCACATTTGATTTTTATTTATTTATTTACAATTAGCATAAAATCTTCACATTACATAGGGCTTCCATATCCCACAAATTATTTAGTTCATCTATGGGCCAAAGTGTTTGTTTGAAAGACGTTATCTGGGAAAGATCTTTCCTATCTTCAGTTGACAAGACTTTCTTGGGTCTTCTTGCATTGTCTTGGGTTTTCTTGCATTAAATTGGGTCCATTGCAGTTTCTGGCACAAAAACACAATCAATATTAATAAATAATAGAATACAAAGCAAATACATTGGAAGAAAATTTTGTAGGCTTTTTGTTTATATAAAACAGTATCATTATCCATTTGAATTAATAATGAATGTCAAAATATTTTTTGAACAGATGCAGGATTACAAAAAGCTAGACATTTTATTTTCATGATTTTATTTATAAATACGGTTTTCAAACAATCAAATTATTATTTTCAGAGTGTTTTTTTTTTTCAACCAGATGCGAATGGTGTCTGTTCCACAAATGCCAGATCCCATGAAGGAAAACAATTTATCCAAATATTTCAAGTTCCTAATTGCTAAATTAAGGAGCAGAGCATTTCAGGGAAATAGTTGATCTTCCCATTTTAACTAGAATGCGACAGAACAACAAATCCTGGTCAGAAAAGAGATAACATTGTCTTGGTCTGAAGACAACAAAATCCCTTGGTTTGAAGAAAATAAAAAAAAAAATCATAGGGCTGGAAGGGACCTTGGAGGTCTTCTAGTCAAATCCCCTGGCTTCTGCTCATCTTTCTCGAAAACTTTGTGCACCCACAACTCCAGGAGGTAAGCTGTTCCATTGGTTAATTATTCTCACTGTCAGGAAGTTTTTCAGTTCCCGATTGAATCAATCTTTAACGAGCTTTCACTTTTTGCTTCTTGTCCTATCACCAGGACTTTGGCAAAAAAGTTCACCCCTACCTCTCTATGGTTGCCTCTCAGGTACTGGAAGACAGCTATCATGGCAGCCCTAATTTTTCTTTTCAGTGACCCCAGAATGTCCAGGGTGATTCCTTTAGGAAAACAATGTGCTTATGAGCTAGATGCTGGCATGTTATTTCATTCCTGTCTTCCTCTACCTGTGACCAAAAGTTATGATCACTACCAAACTGGTATGGAGGCAGATTGTCAGAGGCTACTCCTAGTATGCATTCTGCATATGGGATTCAGCTGCTAGAATTAATTAGGAACTTCTAAAGCAGTGTTTTTCAACCTTGGAGACTTTAAGATTTGGACTTCAAATATCTGGGGAATTCTGGGAGTTGAAGTCCAAACATCTTAAAGTCGCCAAGGCTGAGAAACACTATTCTAAAGGTTGCACTGTTTCTAGCTATGGGAGTTTACCATCACAATCTTAATTTTATATAATTTCTTGTCATGTTTGGGGAAAGAAACCATTGAATGACAAAGATTATGTGTCAGTTCTTTCTTGAGTTCTCTAACTTTGTATGTATCCTGACGTAACGTATGGAGGCAGAAATAGAAGAGTTTCTTTCAGATTTAACATTATGTGAACATTTTAAAATCGAAAGCACCATTGTTTTAACCAATACATGCTACTTCAAACATTTACAATTAATTTCTACTTCTAAAATGCTCAGACTTCACAATCTTGCAATACATACCTGAATCCTGCTGAAGTTCAGGAATTTTTTTTTTTAAATCAGTATTGCTCAGTGCCAGCTCGATTTGGGGTCAGATATTCATGTTTCATTTCTTCATTGTAGTCTCCACAAAGTCCACAGGTATTGCCTTGCATCTTTGCAGAAGTTTTTATCTACATGAACAAATGAGATGTTGCCATAGAAGTTCAAGTAAATTTTCTCGCAATACCATTTTTTTTAAGGAAAAACAAGACATTTTTACACAAAAACAGCAGTCTGACTTACTCTCAGTATGTCACCATCATATGCCACACTTTCCAAGCCATATTCGGGAGCCTTGATAATAACATCATTGGTTTTTCTAAAAATTGTAATGTTTTCTACAAAGAGAAAGCATAGTTTTAAGAGACTGGCTCTTTACTGCAAGAGTTTTCAAACATGCACGCAAACCCTTACAGGTAGCCATTGCATAATTCTGTATGATTCTTGCTTCAGGATGTGATTCTTTCCATGTTTTCTATCAGATCTTTCAAATTCCGGCATGCCAATTTGCTCCAATTACAAATATGCACATCCAATTTGTGGGCGGGATATTCAGCCAATCCAAAGAGGTTGCCCCATTATTGATAAATGTTTCCTTCTTTTCAAATGCATTTTGCTACATTCTTACGGTACATAGAAATTACTACTAAGTAATTCAAGTTTATTTTAAAAATTATTACTGAAAAAAATAAAGTAACCAAGCCAGACTACATGGAGTATATGAATTGATTTCTATTATTTAAGATATAAAATATGGTATCATATGCAGTACCTCTGTTGTCTTCATATCGTTCTCTGTTTGTTGGTATTGGTAATTTATTATGTAACACAATCAGCTTCCCTAAGGACTCTCGGATTATGATTTCTCTGCCATTTGGGGAAAAAAAACAAAAATGCATTTTGTTAGAAAGTTAAATAAGGGAAAAAAGGGTAATAATTAGTAGAAAAGAGTCAGCCTTTCTCTGAAGAAATGCTTACTTAGATGAATAGATGAAATTTGGTTCAAAGTACTAAAGTTGCAGTGGACTTATAGATCTGGTAACATGGAAATAGATGCCATTTTTTTTCTCTTTATGACCCTATTTATTGGAGTGGAGTTGAGGTGACTGAATGGAGCTGAGCGTTTACTGCTGGATGCCCTTCCTGATGCCTATGTGAAGTTTGCAGCATATTTTTTTCTTACCAACCTGATAGAGAAACATTTGTTGCTGCCTAGGATTGAAAAGACGCCATGTTCTTATATAATTCAGATTGGCCTGAAAAGATTTCCCACTGATGATCTAGTTAGAGGAATAAAAGGCTGTTTCATTGTCACCAACAACTGGCATCGAGGGGGTCCCAGGTGATTTCTGAGCTTGGTTATTTTTTTGCAGTTTCATTACCAAACTGGGTAACATCATCAGTGCACAAATATTCTCTTTTATTGGAACTCACACTGAGTCACTTCAAGTCATCTAGAGCATTTCTCCTATACCATGACCTCTTCAATTAAAGCTAATGTCATAAACTGAAAGATATATTCTTCCTCTGTTCACACTACCTTACAATCTCTCTATTGTTTTCCTTATTTAATTTTTAAAATGAATTTATTATATACAGTAAATGTATAAACAACTCATTTATTCTAACCCTGTTATGTCCTCACATTGTTTGAAAAATACTTGTATGTAAATGACACAATAGATTTCATAGATTTTAATGTAACAGTATTTATATAGTCTATGGACAGAAGATTATCAAGCACTTGAGCTACTGTATATGTAAAGAATTCTAAAAGTTCTGTTCTGTTGGAGACCCCTGCCCTAAAGACTCAGAGATTTCTCATCACAGTTTTAAGCTTGCTAGGATTTCTATGAATGGACTGAGTTTTGACTGAATTTTGAATGATCATGTTGAAATTCATTCTTGTGAATCCCTGTAGGGCTGTGTTAGTTGAGATGTTCAAACTGAGTGGGATTCCAAGGCCTTCACTATTTGTAAAACCTGTTCATCTTTGCATGATTTTACAGAATTGACAAATTAAAAACCCAAATTATAGGAAACTTCTTATCAAGAATGACAGAACAATTTCTAAGAAAAAAAAGAAAGCAATTAAAACATTTTTTTTAAAAAAGAAGCTATTGGAGAGAAACTTAAAACAATTCTCCATTTGGTTAAACTTACGCTAAATTAATGGATATGTGAATTTCTTTTGGGAAACCAGGTTTGGGATTGTGGATCCATATTTGGAATCGTGATTTATAAGTGTCAGATGTGGTACAATCCTTGACTATCAGAAGGTCGCATTCTCTGTTGGCAATACTCGTGTTGAATGTCTTGTTGTCAAAGGTTGTAATCCTTTCATCCTGCACTTCACATACAGCTGATAAGAAAATAAATAGTAGGATGAGAGTTAAACTCTAGTCCTGCCTATTGGAAAGTGAAAAACCTAAACAAACCTTCAACTGTTGCCAAATAATTCATTACATTAAGCATCTATAAACTTTTCCTGCTACATAAACAAGTAAGGTAACAATTTCAAACCATATTGCAAATGATGTTTGCTAATATACGAGGGCTATCCACAAAATAGATTATGTTTTCGTCTGTAGCAAGAAGGGGCGGAGCTAGAGTGGCCATCTTTGGTCTGTGCGTCCACCGCTCAGTCTGCATCTAATTGTGCTAATGGGTGGTTCGTATCATTGCCCGTTATTTCACAGAAAACATTTGAAATGTGTGCTGCAATTCAAAATCCAGCGAGTTGTGAGGTGTGATCAGTGATAAGGTTTTTGTTGGCAAAAAACCATAAACCGATTGAAATTTTTTGGCAACTGTGTGAAGTGTATGGGGACAACATCATCACTGAAGGTGGAGTGCGTCAATGGTGCATTAAGTTTAAAAATGGCCGAACTAACGTTCATGATGAACAGCAGAACTGCGGAACTGCAGGCGGGCGTGACTGACTGGCTCAAGACTCAGGTGGCTGAATTTTATGACAATGGAATTACAAAGCTTGTTCACCGCTTTTTTTCTATCGCAAAATGTAATCTATTTTGTGGATAACCCTCATAGTTATATAGAATCCCTAGTTGATATGAACGGGACTAGATGTTTAGGAGGAAAAGCTCAAAATAATGGATTGGATCATTATTGATTATATTATTATAACTATTACATAATAAAACATATTTTATCATTGTTATTGTTAAAGTGATTCCACTGAAATCAACCAGACTTAAACAACATAATAATTACCTTAAGTCTCACTGATTTCAACCAGTCCAACTGAAACACTAAGCCTAGATTCAGCTTTATGTTAACAAAAAATTGCCATGAAAAGATAAACATAATTAATACTAGTTAGGCTACTGGATACTGCCTTGCTGTAAAAGCAGCATTAATTTACCTTCAACTTCTTTGAACAGCCATAAAGCTACATTCAATTTGCTTGATTTTGGATTCTGATAATGTGGACTGGGGATACCAATGGGAAGAAAATCAGAATAGAAATCATCATAGTAAAATGTTACCTGAAAAGAAAACAATGAAAACATAAAGATCAATGCTGCTACAAATGCATTTTGATTTAACATTTTACTAAAGAACTGTTTTCACCTCAGACCATTATTTTATTTATTGAGCCATAAACAATGGATTGAAACAAAATACAAGATAGGAAAACACATTTTATTACATTTACCCAGCTCTACTTGGTCACAATAATTTTGTATGGATTATAAAAGAGTTAAGAATACATACATAAAATAGTCCCTAACATGCAGATGAAAAAGCAGATTATAGACAATTGATCTGTGACCATTGTAAATGCGTAACGGTTACCAAGCACCTGATTTCCAATTACCATATTTTTCAGCATATAAAGTATAAGTATAAGATTCTCCTATTATTTATTTATTTATTATCAGGATTTCTATACCGCCCCACTCCCGAAGGACTTGGGGCGGTTTACAGCCAACTAAAAACATAAATATATAACAATTTAAAACACAATTAAAATTAATTAAATTAATGGCCAAATAAGTAATTATAAATTTAAATTTTTTAAACAAATTAAAAATTACACATTTAAAACTAATTAAAAACCAATTAAAACCATTAAAATCCCCCAACCGATAGTATTAGGCCAGTATAAGATAGTACATAGCCTAGTATAAGATGCACCTAGATTTAGAAGAGGAAAACAACAACAAAACAGTTTTTGGCTTCCACTGCATGCCCCATTTCAGGACTTTTTTTGGCCAATTTTAAGGCCTTTTGGGCATGTTTTTCAGGGTTTTTTTGAGCTAATTTTTTAGGCTTTTTAGCATGTTTTGGGGGCTTTTTTCAACCTTTTTTTAGGCTTTTAGCCTGTTTTTGAGGCATTTTTGGTCCATTCTTTTTCTGAAAAAAGCCTTAAAAATGGTCTGAAAAAAGCTTCCAAAACAGACCCAAAAGGCCTCAAAAATGCAAAAAAGGACTGGAAAAAGGCCCGAAAACAGGATGTGTGGATGCAATAAAACAACAACTGCTGGGTGAGATCATCTGTGGCTTTGGGGTGGATTTCCATCAGTACGCTGATGATACCCAGCTGTACATTTCCACCCCAGGCCACCCCAACAAAGCCGTTGAAGTGATGAACCGGTGCCTGGAGGCCGTGCGGAGTTGGATGGGTCAAAATAGTCTCTAACTCAACCTAGCCAAGTCTGAGTGGCTGTGGTTTCCTGCGCCCAGATTCAGCCAGCTTGTTCCATCGTTGGCCATGGGAGGAAAGATCTTGACCCCCACGGATGGGGTTCGCAACCTGGGTATCATCCTGGATGAATGACTGTCATTAGAAGATCAGATTGCAGCCATTTCCAGGGGGGCTTTTTATCAGATCCAAAGGATCTCCCAGTTGCGACCCTTTCTGGATCGGGGTGCTCTTCGCACAGTCACCTCCGCTCTCGTTATCTCTTGCCTAGACTACGGTAATGCTCTCTACATGGGGCTCCCCTTGAAGAGCATCTGGAGGCTGCAGTTAGTGCAGAATGCGGCCGCGCGAGTGATTCTGGGGGCTCCTCGGAGCTCCCATATTACACCCCTCCTCCGCGAGCTGCACTGGCTTCCTGTGGCCTTCCAGGTGTGATTCAAGGTGTTGGTTCTCACCTTTAAAGCACTCCATGGCTTGGGACCCGGGTACTTACAGGACCGCCTGTTGCCACCGTCAGCCTCCTGTCGACCCATGCATTCCTACAGGGTGGACCTCTTTGGGGTCCCATTGCCAGGATGATGTTGTCTGGCAGCCCCAAGGGTTAGAGCCTACCATGCGGGGGCACCCTCCCTCTGGAACAAACTGCCCCTGGAGATCTGGACCATCACG
This sequence comes from Myanophis thanlyinensis, assembly GCA_017656035.1. NCBI lineage: Eukaryota > Metazoa > Chordata > Lepidosauria > Squamata > Homalopsidae > Myanophis > Myanophis thanlyinensis. The sequence continues at coordinate 10,149 of JAEANM010028060.1, forward strand.
GACCTATTGACCTTCCGGCGCACACTAAAACCCCTTTTGTTTCAGGAAGCCAGTCTGGCCTAGTACTATCTGTTGGGGTTTTAAATTGGTTTAAACTGGTTTTTAATTGGTTTTATTGGATGGTAATTTTAAATTATTATTTTCAATATTTCCAAATTTGGTTTTAATTGGCTTTAATTTAATTTATTTTTAACTGTATTTTAATTGTTATATTTTGTGTTTTAAATGGCTGTGCACCGCTCCGAGTCCTTCGGGAGAGGGGGCAGTATAGAAATGTTGTT
>JAEANM010028061.1:0-10429 GCA_017656035.1 Myanophis thanlyinensis
AGCTTCTTTCCACAGGCAATACAGACACTAAACCAGGAACCACAAGAACACTCAGGACTATAACAGGAACCACGACTATATGTAACTCCCACCTTCCCAACTATCCCTAACTTATTTCCTACCTTATCCTCCCATTTTGCCTTAACTTACTCGTGGTCGTGGGCGGTCACGTAAGCATTTCACTGCATATCGTACCATGTATGACTATGTATGTGACCAATAAATTTGAATTTGAATTTAATTATAATTAGTCTGAAACTCATTAGAAAGTGATCTGTCCATGACAATGTAGTTATAGAAAACATCTCCTCTTGCAGATCACTAGCTCCACCCATCCAGAAAACCAATTCCAGTTTGTGTCTTACTGCATGGGAGCATGAAATCCTTAGCCCCTCCCAACTGGGCAACTTCAGCCCGGACAATAAATTTCCCCAAGACACTCAAATACTGCCATGACAGAAATAGTATTCAAAAGAAACATTGTTATACAGAAGAGTAGATAGTACTCAGTACTTTAATCCCATATGGTGAAAGTCTCTTTGGTTTTGGTCAGACTTGAAAAAAAGTGATCCCTTCAGACAAATAACAGGGACAGGAAAAACAGCTGATTCTGCTAATTTTGAATTTCCTCAGAATTGCTCATTAAATTTGCACAAGCAGCAATGCAGCTATTCTTACTATTCTCCTCCCTGATCTCCAGATGAAGGAAACTAAAGCAGCCATTTTGTTCAATGTTTGGCCATGTTCACTGGAAATTAAGGAAACCAAGGACCAATACTTCAAGAAGAAATCAAACTATGGAATGCTGAAATTAGACAACTTCTATCTTTTTATTCTGTTTTCCAGAATTTGCACAGTACTATATTCCCAATGTAAGTAAAATAGCACAAGCTGCTCTCACACCTCATATTAAATTTGTTGCTGGAGCAATATTTTCTCATTTATTTTTTGTCTCCCCAAACTGAGATGACCTGATTAAGATGTCCTGTTCAATTTTTGCTCAACTCAAACAGGCTGAACATTGCAAAGCAGAAACAGAAAATACAAAATATTGTCCTCCCCATGTCTTGGATAACTCAAATGTTTTACATTACAAAAACAGCCTTCAGTACTCAATTGCACACATACAGTACATCTGCCCACTAGAAAAATGAACATCTCATTTGAAATTGGAGCCAATTCAATTTGGATGGAATTAACGAGATTGAGATTGTTTCTTGAGAAATGAGTTTTCAAGCCAGGAAAGCAAAAGAGACCATAGTCTCAGAAATGGACAAAACACACAGAAAGAAGGTGGTAGGCACAGAATATATATCTATAGCTATAGCTATAGCTATAGCTAAAGCTATAATCTGCAGAGCACAAATTTTAATTCACAAGATGCAGCATCCCCAATTACAGCAAACTATTTGGCCCTTGAAATGTCAAAGTCAACAAGATAATGAAGAGTGAGATCACTGCATAGTCCTGTCAGCATCCAGGAATTGACTGAAAATCACCTCCATCATGAGAAAGTGGTAGAAAGCTCTCTGTATAGGAGAACCAGTATCCACACAGACTTCAGGGTATGAAACCAGACAGTTTATGTGAGAATTGGTGAGATTTTACCAGTGACCAAAACCTTGGGGTGTTGAAAGGAGTTAAAATCCAGCAGAAAAACCTCGAGCAAAGAACATTGGTCAATAAGGGAAAATTTGTATAGAGGTTGAGAAGGCAAGGGTATGGCAATGGAGATATTTACAAACACATACACGTGTATACACGCAAACACACACACTGCCCTCATACATACACAAGATATCATAAAACTAGAAATACTTCATACCATTCTGCTTTCTAAATATGTGTGTAATTGTATATTTAATACAATTACATTATGGCTACAGTGACCAGAGCTCTTTTTTTTAGGCTATAGAAAAGAAGGTGGCCTTTCAAAATATGCCACTTTAGATAAGAGACAAGTAGGTGGAACACCAGGTCCATGATGCTGTGGTCTGGTAGCCAAATTGTATATGAAATGCTATAATTTTAATTGCTTCCTCCTGGGCACAGAAACAGTTGGAAGTGGTTCTGACGGCCTCCATTTCTGTGTCATCACAGGGACAGGAACATACTTCATGATTGGCCTACAATATATAATGGCACATGAGAATGTCCTTGGGAGACAGGAGGGAGAGCTGCAGACTGGACAACCAATATGTGAAGATATTTCAGCTCACAGATAGAGAAGCATTTCAAGAGGCAGTCTTGAGTAAAAGGAAAGGATGAGAGAAATGTCTTCAGTCTTGCTAGATGCTGTTAAGGTAACCTTACAGAAAGGTAGAGCTAGTACTCCAAGCTTATGCTTCTTGTCCGGGCTACCTTGCAGGGCTAACAGGTTTTGAGCTCCAGTCCTGCTATGAGGAGATTCAGGACAGATACTGCTTTGCTACCCAATACGGAAGCCTGTGCAACATTCCCAGTGAGTGTTTTGAAAGAAGCAACATGACTTACAGTAGCTCTTTACCTGTCACTGTAAGGGGGTGAAGTAAACATAGGCCTTGTCAGCATCCCAAGTGCATTGTAGGCTGTTTCTATAGTGATCATTCACCCACTGCCAAATGCAACTGTCTTTGCACCAGCTGTTCAGCAGCAACTGCATGACAAAGAAGTTGCAAGGTAGCTGGCTGAACACTCTGGGGAAATCAAGGCACACTGGTGGTGAAGTGGCTACCAAAATAGAAATGTACCAGTATGCACCTAGGCTGGAGACCAGCTTTTTCCTTTTCCCATGTGTAACTGAGATTGTCTAAAAGCCATCAAGGATCAAGACTTGGGAACTAATGTCCAAGCCATGGTCATACTTTAGCTTCCTTCACTGTTAATCTTTAAACTATCACCTGAAGAAAAAGGCTTTATTTAGTGTTTTACCTTTTGTGTGCTACAGATTTAGACTGTACTAGGGGAGGTTTGATATGGGGGCCAATCAATCACTTTCAAGAAGTTTGAAGACAATGTGATTCAGTCATTTCTGCCTGAAGTGTATTCTTATTTATTCATTGCTTCACTGTTGTTTTGGATAAAAGAGGTTGTACTGATGCTTATAGTGCATTGAAAGCTTTAAGAAATACAATATCCCCTGGAATTGTAGAAAAAGAAAAAGAAACGCTAGCGTCACTGTAACACCTTCAAGTTAGAAAACAAAAACATACCACTTCCAATGTTACTGATGAGTGGCATTTAATAACAACCTTATTATTATAAATTAACATTTTGAATTAGATTCTTATTGCATTAACGCTTATAGATTCTTCCTCATGTATGCAGCAATGTTTTTTAGCATTTCTATTGCATACAAGAGCACTTTGAGAGCTTGTACATTTCCAGGTGGTACTACTGAAAAGCTATTCATATGAATAAACTGCACAGCCATTTCTGCAAACACTTATCATCGTTAACCCACTGCAAGGCCCCTCTTCCCTTAAAAATGTACCCTATAATGTACTAAAAAAAATAACCAAGAATTCATTACAATGGTTTTATATATACAGCAAAACACTCTCTACGGTTGTTTACAAAGAATATTCAATCTGTTTTTACAATAGCTGCAAGTGACTATAAATGAATGCAACAACAGTACCTGTTTGTAGCTTATTTTAAGATTTAGTAACAAGATAAGATGTTGTTACTAACATTCCCTTGAAAAAGCAGATTGTTGTTTAACTAGCTGTAATGCTGAAAGTGAACTGCATTTTCAATTGGCATTATTGTAATGCCATATTTAGACTCCAAGCAGAGTGAGGGATATGAGCACAAGATTTTCCTGACCACCAATAAATTGTCTTTTTTAAAAAGCTTAAAGCCAATACCAAGAAGTTGCTAGCTAGGGTTAAGAATCATTTCTAAAATTATGTGCTTCACGAGGACTACATAAACAGAAAGATATAAAGAGGATTTTCTGTGTTTGCCTGCTCTGTATCAATTCACACAACCATCCTTAGGATTTTAATAAACTTAGATTAACTTTTTTTATTTCAGATTTGTTACTTAAGGCTTTTTACATAGACAATTGACATCTCTGCTTTCTTGGAAAACCTTTATAAAAGGGATTTACAAATGAAGCTTGGCCAAACCCCAACCTAGACTTGGTTGGTGAAGAAAACAGTTCTCCTATTTGTCTGTGGAGATTCTCAGTCATCCAAGACATAGTTGTCCCAAAGGTGCTTTTTCAAGAGGCGATTGGACTTTCTTGTTTTTCTTTGAAGACGTTTCGTTTCTCATCCAAGAAGCTTCTTCAAAGCTGAAGACATCTGAAGAAGCTCCAAGAAGCTTCTTGGATGAGAAGTGAAATGTCTTCAAAAAAAAAAAAAGAAAGTCCAGTTGCCTCTTGAAAAAGCATCTTTGGGACAGTTCCCCTATCTGCACGCATATTTCATTTCATGAGATTGACAAAGATGTCTGACAAAACAAAACAAGAAGGTATGCCAGCATAACAAAACTGAATAAACTGCTGAAGTCAACTTATGACCACAGTTGGGAATTTCCATTATTAAGCCTTGCACTTCAATGAATTGCTGATTTTACGAACTTTTGTGCCACAAACATTACACAAATCACATGGCTGTTAAGTGAATACAGCTTCCCTCATTGACTTTGTTTTCCATCCCTGCCCCCCCAAAGGTCATAAATGGTAATCACATGACCTTGTGATGTGCAACTGTCATAAATACATGCTGGTTGCCAAGCATCTGAATTTTGATTGTGACTGTAGGAATGCTATGATAATCATAAGTGATCATTCATTTTTTCAGTTTTACTGTAACTTTGAACAGTTATTAAATGAATGGTTTCAAGTCAAGGACCATCTATATAATGGCACTTGTTTCTTTTATGTTACAGTATAAATGCAGTATAACAATGATAGATTTAGAAGAGGAAAAAACCCAGAATTAAAAGTAGAATCAAAACATTAACAATTTGAAATTTGTAGATAAACATTACTTTGTTACCCCAAAGTAAAAAGGATTTAATTTATTATGAGAAAGAAATAGAAAGTGGGAAATTCAGATACATGTCAACCAGCATGCGGAATGAACTGAGAGCTGTGAAGGTGAAAGGTACTTTTGTTTTCTAAACCTTAAGGTGGACAGTGTGCTCAAGAAAAGATTAATCCTAGGGAAGTAGGACAATGCAAAACTTAGACATGATTATGAAGACTAAGGATAATTCAATAACAACAAAAAATAGAAAAGTTAAAGCAACAGTATTCAAGCTGCAATATTCAGCTTTGAAAAGTAGACACTGAGAAAGGAAAGGGAAAGAATATAGGTATTTCAAATGATGGATTTTGAGAAAGTTACAAGGTATATCACAGATTGTAAGAAGAATCAATACATCACATCTGGATCAAATAAAGGCTCACCAATTTCTTGAGACAAAAATAAACAAAACAAACAATTTTGGCATGTGACACAGATGGATAATGAATTAGAAAAATAAGTGTTAGGTAAGACTGAAGGAAATAGAAGGGGAACTTGATCAATACATTAGAATGGAACTGGAAATTTCAGAAAAGATGCTCTGGAGCAGCATCCCACTAAATATACCAATGGTATCCTCTCTCCTGAAGTTCTCAAAAGTCCTTAAAACCTAGATTTGGTCCCAGATCTGGGGTTAAGGTGTATGGGGGGGGGGAGGCTATTCTGCTTTGTTTTAATGATTGTTTTAGTTCAAATTGTTCAACTTCATTTTATGTTTTTAATTGTTTATGATGTTAATTGCCCACTGGAAGCAACAATAATAGTAATAATAGTAATAATGAACTTAACATCAAGAATAACATAAAGAAATGGCAACTTCCTGCAATAAAACCAGCAGAACTGCAAAAAACTGCGCTACTCAGAACATTGTACATCTTAAGACAATACTTGGTTGATATCTAGGATGCTGGCAGCAACCTGTATCAACCCTCAGTGCCAGTCAATGATATTTGTGATACATTTTAAAATGTTCAGTTGACTGAGTTTCATGTTTAATTAATAAAAGAGATAATAATGATAATAATAATATCACTATACTATCAGATCTGCAAGTTATTGCAATAATAATACAGCATAACTTGATAGCACCCAGTTAGCTGTTTGGGTACTATTATAAAGAAGCACAGGAGTATAGGAATTTTAGAATGCTATCAGTTTACTGTTTTCAGCTGTATTCCTCACTTTTGCACATATAACAGGCTGGAACTTGGACTCTTGGAAGAAATATCTATTTCCAACACTATCAATAGGAGATAAATATTTACAGAATTTTCTTTACAGCTCAGTTTGGAAATATTTCCTATTCTAATATAATACCAAATAATAAATGGATGTGGTCTTCAGAAGCCATGGTTTAAGTTTTCCTAAGTATTTCGTTGTATTCCATGGTCTCTCGTTAAGTCTCTGGATTAGCTACCTCTTTTCCCACTACAGGCACAAGAGCTGTGCATAACAAGCTTCAATGAAGATGAATGTGAATGATTCAAAGAAACTAATAGCAAGGTAATGTGTGTTGACAGAGAGAAGGCTGACCAAAAATAAAGAAAACAGGAAATGGCACTAGAGCAAAAGTCACATATATTCTTTTCAGCAGTTATGATGTGAACTTTAGTTGGAAGAGAAAATTTATCCAGTTGTAAATGGAAATGAAGAGATGATCAAAATATAATATGTAGACATTCACTAGATGTGTGCTGCATAACTAAGTGTCCAATATTTCATTAGACAGTAAGTTTATTATGATATTATTTTTATTCACTTGTCCCACAAATGTATATGTGTTACACAAGAACTGTGATCAGCAACTATCTTTAATGATTTTATCTTTGTTGCTTATTGTTTATAACTTTATCTTTAAAATAAAACTATATGAAAAATTAAAACAAAGAGAGTAGTGAATTTATGGTATAAAAATGAATCAGGGATAAATGGCTCTATTGATTGTGTGGAAGGGAGAGTTGAAAAACACAAAAATTCTTGACTTTAATTCTGCTTGGTTCCTTCAGATAAAAAGGGTCTACAGAAATCAGAAGATTGGTTAATAACAAAGCTCTTACTTGGGCAGCAAAATATGAATGGCACAAGATTCACAATTAAAGGTCACAATTGGGAGGAACCCAAGCTTCTTTTTCACTTCATTTTGATTTTAAATCATATTTATGCGTTAAAGTCACTTGAGAGACAAGAGAATCATGTGGGCTTTGAATTTCTACTGAGCTCAAAATATCTCTGTGGCTGAAGAGCCAATTTTGCAGGCATCAAATCGCTTGAATGACGTTCAGGGGCAACAGAGAGAGAAAATTGCTCTGCCGTGTGCGGAGGAGAGCCCAACAGCGCTGACAAACTCCAGCACCATGGACAGTACCAGATTTGACGGGATTTTGCTAGTTCCGGGTAGAGGGAAGGTACCTCGCCTGTTCGGGGTCTCTGCTTTCTGTAGTCGGCTAAGCCCCTCTAATAAATAATATTTATTTATTAAATTTATATGCCGCCCATCTCTCTGGTACAGAACAGAGGCAGCAAAAAGACGTAGATGAATTCCTTCTGATTTTAATTTTATTTTTTTTTATTATTGAGGACTCCCTTCTCCATCTCAAGGGGATCTAGTTCAACTTCTATGTTGGTTAGACACAGGAGTAAGTTCATTAAGATCGCTTTAGGGTCTTGGGGGAAGGCATCGCAGCCAACATTAGCTCCAGATCCTGGATTATTTTAAGGAGTCAGGCTATTAAAAGGTCCCGTTCTCCAGCCTGTAAAATCCATTCAGTCATGCACACATACAAGCGTAACCCTTCACCTACTTCGAAATGTCAGGGGACAAAATCAGCGCCGTAACCCAACCCCCTCTGCTCGGCACCATCACTTTGTGCAAGTTTTGTTCAGAAATGGACTAAAGAACCCCTCCCTAGATCGTGGCAAGGATGCACGGAAGAAAAACCCCACCTTTGGCAGGTGGCGCTGGGTCGACACCAGTTACCGTGTGGGACCTCTTTCACACTCCACCCAGTTTGCTGTCAAAGGGATGCTGCATCTTCCTAGCCCTCCCCCTCCCTGCCCCTCCTCAAGCCAAGGCGGCGGCTCTCAGCAGAACGAGCTGCCAGCTTGGGGGGAACTCACCGGTTAGTTGATCGTAGGAACCATCGAGGTCCCGGGAATCGGAAAGGCTCTCCTTTCTGCTCTTGCCGCGCATCTTGCGGAGCGGAGACGCCCCAGGGATCCGGGACAGGAGGGGACCAGGCTGCACACCTCCCTTCGCTTCACAGCTTTTCTTCCTTGCCAGGTGGGGCGCCCGGGGCGCCCGGTTCCGATGCCTCCCTCCCCCTCTGCAGATCCTCCTGGCGGGGGCGCGGGACGGGCAGGGGCAGCCGGCGTCCAGTTCCCCGGCAACAGAAGAAGCGCAAGCGCCTTCTTTCCCAGCCGCCAAGCTGCTCCCCCACCACGCCAGCCAGCTTCTGTGCAGCGGCGCTTGTTTGCTGCTCGGCGGTTTCCAGCGGGCGGGCTGCTTCTCTGACCGCCTGTAGCTGAGGCGAAAGGAGAAGAACCAGACTCCGTTCCCCGGGCTGTGTGCCTTTCGCCCCGGGACCGCCTTGAGCTCTCTCTCGCACCGCCCCACGCCAGAAGGGTTTAGTCCCGGGCGCCCGTCCGGGGCAGAGTGTGAAGCGCTCCCTTGCACTCGACTCAGGGGGCCAGAGGGGCTCCAGCAGGGAAAAAAGAGACTTTCCCTCAGACACGTGTCTTCAGGGGCTGAGAGACACGTGCACCTGTACACAAAAGCGCACGCCGGCGTCGATGGGAAACTGGCGCAAGAACAGACGTCCTCCCACACTTCTGGCGGAGCCAGAGACTCGCGGGGGCAGGAGCCACCCCAGCGCTACCCACTCGGCCTCGCGCGGAGATCCCACAGGAGACGGAGCATGTAAGCGGGGGGGGGGGGGGCGCGTCATCCAGGATTGAGCGAATCGCGCCAACAAGTGCTTGCGCTTCCTAACACACATGTGACGCTTCTGAAGGATCGGTGCCGGCCAACTGACACGCTCCACCAAACCTTACTCTATCTCCAGACGAGCAGGACAGCGCGGGCACACACACACACACACACACCGTGTGAACCAGTTCTTAGGAGAGGCTATTTATCATTTTATTTAACTACCTCTGTCGTTGTCCACTTAGCCAAACCTGGCTATAATGGAGATACTGAGAGACTCATCTGTTGAATTTCTGTCTCTGGCAGCTGCTAGAAACACAAGAGGCAGGAGGGGAAACACAGGAGGGAAAACACAGGAGGGGAAAAAAGGCAAGTCCTGGGTCCGACTGAAAGGGGAGAGGGGGGGATAGGGAAAAGAACGGTTGCTGCAGGAAAAGAATCTGACAAAGCCAGAAGGCAGGCAGAATTGGCCAATGGCTACTAGAGCTTCTGGTCCTATAGGTTTTCCCCATCCAACTGTACAGGATAAGTACGTGCATCTCTGAATAAGCTCCTCTGAAAACAAACAAAACTGGTTGGGAATTAGTTCTGATCCAATGTATCTGGAGGGCAGCTGATCTGAGGGAGCTTCTTCTCCAGATGTTCTTCAGATGTCAAGCGACTCAACCTCTACAATGTATTTTGTCCGTATTGAACACACGAGCAGGATCACTATTTCCTCTGGGTTCATGCCCACTACGCCTATAATGAGGAATAACTGGCACTGTAGGAACAGGTTAAGGAAACAATGATCGGTTGGGCGAAAAACTTTGGCTACACAACAGAGCTGGGTAAATGGCAAAAATTATGGGATAGAAACTATAAATTAACAATGTCAACAGGGTACAAAGAGAATTTATATAAGATGTTTTATAGATGGCGCTTGGCACCAGCGAGGTTGGCAATGGTGTTTAAAGATAAGTTGGCCAAACGTTGGAAATGTCACCAGACACCTGGGTCCTACTATCACATGTGGTGGACATGCCCAATGGCAAGGAAATTTTGGACAAAGATACATATATGGTTGGAAAAAATGATAAAGCAACACATTGACTTAAAGCCAGAAATGTTTTTATTGGGCATTATGCCAGAGAAATATAGTAAGAAAAATATGTATCTGATCCTACATGTAATAACAGCATCTAAAATTGTACTTGCAAAGAATTGGAACCACGATGAGATCCCTAAGGAGGGGATGGTGATTAGAAAAATATTAGAATGTGCAGAAATAGACAGATTGACGTTGGAAATCAAGGAAAAAGAATCAAGTTAATTTTATAAGATATGGGAAATATTCTACCAGTGGTTAGATAATAAAAACAAGAAATAGAAATAAAATGTAATGGTGATATGTTAATAAGAAAATTTGATACAGTAATATTGAGAATATGGATGAATATGAATTTTTAAATGGTATTGTACGGCATTATATATTTTTTTTTTATTA
>JAEANM010028062.1:0-10429 GCA_017656035.1 Myanophis thanlyinensis
AGGGGGGCCTTGTTCACAATGGACCTGGCGTTGCATAACATCAGCCGAAGACCCCGGGACCGAGAACACTGACCACTTGGGGAACGGGAAGTAATTAGGGGGTCGAAGTGCGCCACCGGATATAACCAAAGGAGGCGCACTCCCCAAACTTTATATGGCCCCCTATACCCACCATAGTTGCCCCTCCCACTGACTGTGCCTATACAATGCACTCCCCCCCCCGAACACTCCCCCTTTCCTTGACCCGAACCACCAATCTCCCGACCCTCCCTGATGTGCCCAGCCCTCAGCCCGGCCTTAGCCTCAAACAAAGGACCCCCCACCCCCCAATAATGAGACCCCCTCCGTAACCCTAAATTAAAAAATCCAAATTAAAAACCCATTGGGGGGTAAATTTAGTAGGGGGCCAGTCCCTAAAAGTTCTGCGCTGATATAATTGTTCGAGGAATTGTTCATGATGGCAGCCAAATGAAGAAGCTGGAAAGGCCACAGGGCCAGGACCAAGTCGCAAAAAACTGATGACAGGAGCAGTCATCACCAAACCTCCGCTGAGGGGGGAAACAAGACCAACCAGGTTGCCTTCGCCTAGAATAGTCATCACCAAACCTCCGCTGAGGAAGGAAACAAGGCCAACCAGGTTGTCTTCGCCTCGAATAGTCATCGCCAAACCTCCGCTGAGGGAGGAAACAGGACCAACCAGGTTGCCTTCGCCTAGAATAGTCATCGCCAAACCTCCGCTGAGGGAGGAAACAAGGCCAACCAGGTTGTCTTCGCCTGGAGTCCAATCCCTGGTCGAAGGGGGTCGCCGGAGATATTCCCGGCCTCCACCAGCCAGGCCGGCCTACCACCAGCGGAGGAAACAAGGTCTCGTCAAAGGAGGCTGCCAAAGGTGTTCCAGGCCTCCGCCAACCAGGCCGGCCTGCCATCGCCAGAGGGATCAAAGATCCGTCAAAGGAGGCCAGCGAAGATGTTCCAGGCCTCCGCCGGCCAGGCTGACCCGCCGCTGCCACAGGAAACGAAGAGCCACCAAAGGAGGCCGCCGAAGATGTTCCAGGCCTCCGCCAGCCAGGCCGGCCTGCCGCCGCTGGAGGAAACGAAGAGCCACCAGAGGAGGCCGCCAAAGGTGTTCCAGGCCTCCGCCGGCCAGGCTGAAATAAACGGGACCCTTCGCGGTCATCCAAACTGACCTTGCATCTGCCGCATTCTTTGCTTGATTCAGACCAGGTTTTTGGGTACAACAACTGCATTAAGTTTTTGCTCCAGGTTTTTTTTTTTTAACCAGGGGAGAGAGGTTGGCATACTGGGGAAGGAAATGCATACTTTCCACAGGTCTCACGACTATATTTAAAGGGACAGCTAATATCATTGGTGTTGGGAGATTCATTGGTGAGGTGATAGTGACTGGATGTGCGATGTTCACTGGTGCAGTAAGTGAAGTGGTAAATTGACAGGTTTGGTTAGTGTTAACGGAGAAATCATAGACAAAGCAAGGGCTGGTTATGGTAACAGGGTGGCCTAAGCTCATTGGGCTGGAGATGTTAACTGTGCTCAAAACATTGGCTGGGCTTCTCATATTCAATACAGCAGCCAGAATGTGAGGAACTGCTCCTTCGGTACTCACCCCCCCAATTGTCAGCAGCCGTGCCGCTTTCTCTGGGGAAGCAGCTGTATCACGAGTGCATCCTTTTTCAGCCCCTTCATGGGTCTCCTGCTTGTTCTGTTTCCTAGGCTGACATCCCCTCTCCTGCCTCACCCATCTCCAGGGCTTGTGCTAGGGTGGGCAAGCCCATCATGCCAGTGGTGCCAAAGATAGAGATTTTCTTGCAAGCTGGGCCTCCAGCCACACAGGTTTCCTTCATGCCATCACCATTGCCTTCACACTGCTCCAACCCAGGGCCAAAGCAAGCCCTTCCACCAAGCAACCAAAGCTGGTCTCCTCTGCTGGTGTGCCTGCCTCCCCTCTTCCCAGTTCAGAAGAACTACTTACTGGCCCTGGGCACTTGAGGGAAGCACCACATGGCCATTTCAAAAGGGGAAGGAGTGGTTTATGCAGTGGGCAAGCCGCGGGATATACTCTGAGCCTCCTCAGTCAGGATGCCTCCCTGGGAATTGTTGCCCAGCCTGGGTGTTTAGAAAAACAGGACACTGCAGAAAGGGGAAGGGCAGAGGAGGAGGAGGAGGAGGATGAGGTTACCCAGAGGTCAGCTAGCAGATAAAAGCTGCAAGGCTCTTTTGTAGTTCTTTGGTGAGCTGTCCCTGTGTGGCTCTCTGGTCCCTGCCCAAACTGGCCTGGAAGCAGCATGTCACCTTGTGCCCATCCCTAGCCTATTCCCACCTGGCCGCCAGTTTTTTGACATGAGCAGAGGCTGCTGGTTGGAGCGAGGAGAACCACAGTGCTAGGCTTCTGAGGCTATGAATGCCAAGGCATAGCTAGAATTGGAAGAAAAGACTGTGCAGCTGTGACAGAAAGAACTGGACCAACACCCGGCAGCTTGGATGAGAAGGAGCAAGCAAAGCAGTGGCTGCTTTCACCAGTAACTGAACCCACTGCACCAAGGCTGCTTTCACTGGTAACTGAGCCCACCATACCAATTGGCATGGTGGGCTTAGTTACCAGTGAAAGCAGCCACCACGTCGCTCGCTCTGGCACCCTGCCTGATTTGTAACTCCTGGTTGCAGGTATTGCTGAGGAATAGGAAAGTATTCAGACAGAATGGTTTACATTTCCATGATGGATGTAATTCATTGATCTTTAGTGTGTATTCTCCCATTTCTAATCTAATGACTGGTATTTAGGGCAGCTTTTTGCAAACAAAGAAGCTTTTTGTATTTTTTTTTTTCCCATTCGGTTTCATTTTTAAAAACTGAAACACCCAGACAACACACTGTATTCAAAATATGTATACATAAATTAAAAAACTTCATATAAAAAAGGAAGAAGAAGCTTTGTACAGGTACTTACAACAGTTCATTTAGTGACCATTCAAAATTATAATGGCACTGAAAAAAGTGACTTATGACTGTTTTTCACACTTACAACTGTTGCAGCATCCCCATGGTCATGAGAAGGCAGGTGAGGCAAAGTGTTCCTTGACATAAGTGACATCAAGTTGGCCATACCCAGGTGGTCACATGACCACCCAGTCACGCCCACCCAACCAGTTATTAGGGCAGAGAACCAATTGTTAAAAAATTTGAAGCCCACCACTGCACACACTTTAAATTCATACACAAAGATAAAAAAGTGAATGAAATGTTCCTTTAGTACAAGTTTGCAGAGTCCAATTCTATTTGTGTTTTTTAAAAACAAGGGAAACTTACAAGTTTAATATTCTTAAGGGTGGATATTCCCTTTTGGAATAATTTATTTGACAGTCTTATTTTGACGTTGTGGTATATCTGATGTATGGAATACTTGATCCCTAAACTGTCAACTAGCACTGCTAAGCATGAAACTTGATTATTGCTTGCAAAAGCCATAAATTGCTTGCAAAATTGGCTTTGAAACTTATATGTTTGTTGCTGCTATAGTTGGGTGACTCGTTGTAACCCAGACAAGAGCTGCAGAATGATTTATGGCTCTGTGTGCATGTATGATCATAACTTGACTTGATTTATGAGTAATCTATTTATTTTCAGTTGGACCCTCATTAGGCTATGCAACCAAGTCTCTGTCCAAGATTATAAGGTAATTGATTCCAAAGCACTAATCCTACAGTATATCTATTCTATCATTTTTACAATATAAAGTATGTATAGCAATAGGTAAACCATAATAATCTATGATTTTTTACTAATAATTCCCATATTGTGCTAATCTACAAAAAGTTACTTGCTTTTAAATACATATATAAATTTAAATATATTACATTAATTTACATTCTGAATACACTAAAAGCAGGAAAAGTGGGTGGAGAAAAAGTCAAAAGGAAAAAAATAAACATAAAGATGAACCTCAGTTTCCTTTGCAACAAATATAAATACAAAGTTAATTCTTACTATGATTACAAAAAATCCTCACCCTATTCTATTATCTAGGTTTTTATCTAATCATCAACACATCAATGCATTTTCATAAATCATAAATGCATTTTCTTCTGCTTTATGCAAAAAAATCTGTATAAGGTTTCCAGTCAACAATTAATGTAGAGTTGTTTTTTCTCTAATCAAATTAGTCATCTCTGTAAGTTCAATCACCTTCATCAACAGCTCCTCTGTTATGGGTGGTATTGATCCTTTCCACTTTTGAGCAAATAGTTTTGCTTCAGTTGTCATATATGAAAACAAAGTTCCATGACTTTTTTCTAATTGCTTATCCATTTGTCTCAAAAGAAAAATGTCTTGTTTCAATTATACCTTAACCTTTAAAACCTTCTGAATTAATGAATGCATTTGTATCCAATTTTTTCTGGTTTTTACGCATGTCTACCTAGCATGATAAAACATACTATCATGTTGTTCACATTTGCAACAATGATTCAAAGGCTCTTTATGCATTCTAGTTAAATGGAGTTGTCTATTGACAAACACGAACAATACACCTTTTTATAAAAATTATTTTTAAAATTAGAATATAATGTAAATTTCAATTCTTTCAGCCACATATATTTCGACTGGTTCATTTTTATATTATAGCCAAAAAAATTAGCCCATTTTTTCATATATCACTTGGTCTTCTTCTGTCTCATATATCAGCAAAGCTTATACACATTTTAGTAATAATAGATTCATCACTAGTACATAATTCTGTTTTAAACTTTGTTCAAAAAATAGTGCTATCCAGTTTAAATCTTTTTGTTAATTATACTGTAGATTAAATAACCATTGACAGGAGTATCTTCTTTTACTAAATCTTTTTTATTTCATTTCAATATCCCTTGGAACAAGTCTAATACATCATGATAAGTTAACCATGTATGTTTACTTATCATTTCTCATCTATCATTTCTCATTTATATAATTTCTTGCACTGAGAGTTATAGAAGTATTTTTCAGCAAAATCTAAATTTATATATTCCATACTGACATAATAACCACCTGACATCATAATATTTAACTTTATCTTAATTTTATCATATGATAAATATTCATGCCTTCCGAAATTCAAATCATGATCTTCTAAAACCAATAACCTTTTATTTCTTAACAACTTTCATCCAAACCAAAATACCACTCTTCCTCTTTTCTTTACATCTTATTATACCTTATATGTGACTTGTAGTCTTTTTTCTCCTGCCATACAAATTTAGATATATCTGCCTGGCATTGTTTAAATGGTACATCAGTCGTCAAAACAGGTATTGTCAGAAACAACAATCCGGGTAAAACATTATCTTAATCAAAGAAAATTTGCCTTAACAAGAACAATTGTAATTTATTCAGTTTTAGCATATTTTCAATTTCATTCCATAATTTCACATAGTTATTTTGAAATAACATACACCTCATTCTCATAGTTATACCCATATCTTTTACCTCCTCCTTAATTTTAAAACCCATTCTATTTATCGATTCTATTTGATCCTGTA
The DNA here is from genome assembly GCA_017656035.1 of Myanophis thanlyinensis. Lineage (NCBI taxonomy): Eukaryota > Metazoa > Chordata > Lepidosauria > Squamata > Homalopsidae > Myanophis > Myanophis thanlyinensis. The sequence continues at coordinate 5,529 of JAEANM010028062.1, forward strand.
GCTTTATATTTTTAACATATTTGTCTTTTCTTTATTGATCTTCAAACTCGATAGTGACCCAAACAATCATTGTCTTTCAAATCTAGTTCATTGAAATCTTTTATGACAAATCCTTTCTTTGGTGATCTGCAAACTTCCATACTTCAACTTAATAAGGTCATTTTGAGGTCCAGCCGTGGACTTCTTTTCAGATTTGCAAATGTGAGCAGCCAGGAGGTTTCAGAGCGCTAGAAAGAATGCATATCAAGCAAACTTGTTGATAATAGATAAGGACTGATTTGGGGCTTTCTAGTCTCATACAATTTAATAATCCTATCTAATACCTTAGATGTCTCTGAGGCTGAAAATGCTGCTGGTGCATACTGAAATGTCAATAAATGTAATTGTGAATACTGCCAATGAGAGCAGCTGACAAATTAATGTTTTAACAAAGAGAATGATAAAAACCCCATAATTATCATGTAGAAACAAGGAATTGAAAACTCCTATATTGTCTAAACAATAATAATTTTTACATATCACTACCCCAAAATTATTAGATTTTAGATTAAAGTTTATATAACAAATACTATTTCAGATTTATTAGATCCCATTGCAGTTTTACAGAAAAGAAATAAGTAAATCAGTGTACTGTTGATGATTCAACCAGAATAACACTTAATTACAGTACATATTCTTGCAATGTCCTCAAACTATTATGTTCTGGGAAGAAGTGATTGCATATACAATATTAATTTGATTCTAAAATAACGTTTAATATTTTGGGTGCATATGGACCACATAGAAATTAATACTTTGATAATGAATAGTTATTGTCAAGAAGTTATTTCTTCAATAGTGGGAAATGAATTTATGGTCCCAATTATCCAGTGGATTAAATGGTATTTTCATTCTAGGAACAAGTTACATGTAGACATAGATTATATAATTGCAAAATTTGTTAGAATGAAATATGGTTATTTCTAGTTGAAACTTATTATATGCGTATACACTAATGAACAGACATGTAAAGTTTCAATTAGATACCTAGATACAGATACATGCACACATAGGTATATGTACATTTTTTTATTTTTCAAATTTATATAATCAGTCATCTTACAAAACATACAACAAAGTTAAAAAACATAAATTAAATTAAATACATAAATTAAAAAGTAAAGATTTCCCTGTCAGTAATGTCCAAGTCTAGAGCATGATGCTCATCTTCATTTCTTGGACAAGGGAAACAGCATTGTCCAGAGACAATTTCCATGGTCACATGGCCACATGGAACACAGTTACCTTCCCTTCCCACCGAAGTGGTATCTATTAATCTACTTGTATTTGCATGCTTTCAAACTACTAGATCAGGGGTCCTCAAACTATGGCCCACTGAAGTAATTAATCTGGCCCATGCAGAACCATGAGACTGCCCTGCCCACATTGCCTCACCCACCTATCCCAATCACCTTCTGGAAGGTGGGGAGGGCAAAAATGGGCCCATTTATGGGCAGCAGAGTGTTTCTGTAGGCCAGGGAGGTCAAAAAAATGGGATGCGTGGAGGCCCCAGGAACTCAAAAATGGCTGACAGAGTGCTACTGGAGGTGGGTGAGGAATGGATTGGAGGAGGACTGCCCATTTGCCCACCTGGCAGCCAGCCTTTTGGGGAAACTGCAGGATTTCCTTGCCAGCCAGTTGGTCTTTGGCACGCCACTTGTCGGCCTCCAGACATCTGATTCCCACCACCCAGCACCAGTTCATGGTTCCTTGCCCCGAGGGGGTGAGAGAGAGAGAGAGAGAGAGAAGTCCCTCACACACACACACACCAAGACAGCCACATTCCTTCACTAATCTGCTTTCTACCCCCAGGAGCATAACAAATTAAAGTTTAATTTGTGTATATTGTTTAATGGACTGCTAAATTGGCCATGCCCAGGCACATGACCACTTAGCCACACCCACCCAGTCACATCCACACAGCCAGTCCAACCCTCCAACAATCTGAGGGACCATGAACTGGCCCCCTGTTTAAAAAGTTTGAGGGCCCCTGTGCTAGATGAGCTGGAACTGGGCAAGTAACAGGTCCTCACCCTACTGCACACAGCTCAGGTCTCAAACCCAGGCTGTCAGCTTTCCAGCTGATAAGCTCAGCATCTCTAACCACTGAGCCATCACACTCTCTAATACATAATTATTATTTAAAACATTGAAAACTGTAAAATGCAGTTGAATAGGCAAAGGAATGTCAATAATAATGAAGCCACTTCACTAGTTTGCCAGTTCCATGGGGTTCCCAAGCATGATAGCACAACAAGGCTTTGGGGAATGTTCAGAAAGTCAGAAGCAATGGTGCTAACCTAACCTCAGGGACAGGATAGTCTACAACAAAGGTGCACTGTCAAATGTCCTACCATCTGAATCCATCCAACATATCTACCTAAATCGGGGTGCCCATACTTTTTGGGCTTGTGAGCTACTTCTGCCATACTTCTGCCAGTGGTTATGGCATTTGGCTCTGCCCACTGGGTCAGGAAAGGGTGGGTGGGGCTTCCTTTCTTCATGCGGCTCGTGTTAGTTTTAAAAAGTTTTCCTGCCTTTTGCTGCGCGTTGGAAGCGGGATTGCTCCTGGGCGAGCAGCTGGAAGAAGAGAAGTCACCACCACAGCTTGTGTTCATTTTAAAAAGTTTTCCTTTCCACGAGCCATGGCGGTAGCTTCACTTCTTCCAGCTGCTCGCCCAGGAGCAATCCAGCTTCCAAAGCACAGCAAAAGGCAGGAAAACTTTTTAAAATGAACATGTGCCACAGTGAAGCCTTCCTTTCTTCACGCAATCTACCCACATGATCTTTGCAGTCAACCGGTAGGTCTATTGGGCACCCCCACCCTAAATGATAGAAGTTGAACCATAGCATGCCATGCCTACTAGATCTGATAAGACAGGAAGATGCAATTGGGTGGAAGTCTCTGAAATAACCTATGCCATTCTTTAAAAACCAAAGCCAGTACCTTGAATTAAACCCATAATCATACTGGCAACCAATACAGCTTAAGGAGCAGAAATGTAATGTGTGTTCTATGAGGAACACACATAACTGCCCATGCTGCCATATTTTGCATCAGTTGAAGTTTCTGGATATTCTTCAAGGGCAGCCCTTATATACACAATTTATCCTGTTGCATTTGCATTGTTTTTTGTTTTCTCTTTGTTATATTTTTCTTGTTTTCTCCTTGTTTTATTAAATACAAATCTCCTCCTCCAAAAATAATATAAAGTTCTGTAATAGGAAACAATACTAGCACATTCATCAATTCCATCAAAATAAACAAAAACATCAAAACAATTTTTTTTAAAAAAATTGTCAACCTCTGCTCTAAAGAGTGTAATAGAAAAACATGAATATTTCAAGGCAGCCTTTCAGTGCGAAATCCTCCTTTGTCCTCCTTGACAAAACTCTGTTTCATTGCATGAAACAAAATGCATGTCATTCAGCTCTTCTGAAGGACATTTACAGATTTAATTGAGTTGAATGGCATCACACTGGATGACTAGAACATGTTTTACAAAGCCAAACTAGTTTCTTAAATCAGTAAGAAGCATGAATGCATTTAAAAAGAAATGGAACTTTATCTTAAATAAGCTATTCTGAGCTGCCCTGTTTACAAGAACCTAAATAATCATGTGAATAAATTAATGTACTTAATAAAGAATATTACTTAAAAGTTAGCATTTGCTATTAAAATGGGAACTATACAGTCATCCACTAACTAGAAACTTGTTTTTAAAGGTTCATTGTGCAGAGTTATATGTTATCTTTCCTTGGTCTTACTGTACTATAGCATATCTATAACATCAGTTTTCTCTTCTGTTCTTCAGAAGGTCACTGAAAGCTGTTCTACTATACAAGGTAATGGGAATTTAAAATATCATGACTTTTAGGCATTTATATTTCATAGTTTTAAAAAATGAGATGAAAGTCACAATGGTCTCATTCAGAAAATTCAAGACTTTGATTAAATGAGTGTTAATCTATATTTTGTAATCACATATTCTAAATGAAATAATATAGAGAAAATTAAAATATTGAGCGGAGAATAGCCTTCGCACAATAATTTTCTGGGAAAAAATATAGCATTATAGTAGTATTTCTATGTTTTGAAATCAAATAGTGTTTCTAATTTGTTTTCTGGACAGCTAAGCTGCAATTCATGTTTAGATCTGTTAGTTGGAAAGACTATATTTTTTAACCACCATAGATTAACATGGCTCTCATCCAAAAATATTTTTAAGCTAGTTAACTGTAGATTTGTTATACCAGGATTTTTTCTTTTTAAATCATATGAGGCTGATACCTAATTTTTTTTATGTTGATGTAACTAACTAAATAAAGAGCTGTGGTGGTTCAGTGGCTAAGACATTGAGCTTGTTGATCAGAAAGGTTGACAGTTCAGCAGTTTGAATCCCTAGCACCGTGTAACAGAGTGAGCTCCCGTTACCTGCCCCAGCTTCTGCCAACCTAGCAGTTCGAGAGCATGTAAAATGCAAGTAGAAAAATAGGGACCATCTCGGTGGGAAGGTAACAGCGTTCTGTGCACCTTTGGCATTTAGTCATGCCCGCCATATGACCATCAGACAGCACTGGCTCTTCAGCTTAGAAACGGAGACTCCCTCTAGAGTCGGGAATGACTAGCATGTATGTGTGAAGCAAACCTTTACCTTTAAGTAACTAAAACCAATTATTCTGGTTTAAAGTCTTTTTCAGACTAAACTAATGCAATAATAAATAGACCTGACAATCTAAGAATGTAAAATTTTCAATCACAAAGAGAATTAGGATATGAATATAAAATAGGATGGAGAGAGAAATAAGAGAGAGAGAGATGAAAACCGTATTATTTACTTACTTATTTACTTATTTACTTA
>JAEANM010028063.1:0-10429 GCA_017656035.1 Myanophis thanlyinensis
CCACTCAGTCACATGGATCTATGAATGACGGGTAATCTCCCAATCAATGGATTGACTCTTCAGCTCAGACGGAGAAGTAGGAATCTTGGCAATAAACTAATCTGCCTAAAGGAGGTACTTTAAAGAAATGTGGCAACTGATGCATCCTGTGGCTTTGAGTATAGACCAACTTATCTCATCCTGGTGTTTACAAACTATGTTAAACTACACATTCTTAGAATTTCCTATGAGCATGGCCATGTTATTGGGAAACTATGGGAGATATAACCCCAATCCAATTGAAGAATACCATGAAAGTTATTAAAAATAGCTGGTTTACACAATATATAAATGTAAAGACATAATATGTCTATCTGGGATTTTGCCTAGTGTTATATAATATCAATCAGTCATGGTTTACTCAGCAAGCTGCAGTTTAGCCTGATATGCAGATTCTGACTCTGTGTTAAAAAGTTTTGGAAATTTTCTTTAAATAAGAATCTTCCTGAAATGCATTGAGACTCACTGAGTTTCATTACTGTTTATGTACATCTGAGGTTTATCTCTTTCTTAACACCTAATATTTCTATTTTTCAGCAATACAATTTGACCCTTAACTTTTCAAGCATAAATATCTTGGGTGAAATCTTCAGTTAGCATTTTAGTGAAAAATTTTACTTTTCTGTGTTCACCTTTCAAAGGATGAAAAACTGCTCATCACCTCTTAATTCAGTTTAGCCAAGATCAAATGTGTTAAATCAAACAATCAATTGCCAATTGTATGAAAGAATTGGTATTACACCAGAGGTGAAATTCAACAGGTTCTAGCCTATTTGCAGTTCAGAGAACCAGCTATTAGAAGAAATCTCCTTTTGTTTTTTTCCACTTTACAGGGTTAATCCTATAAGGAAGGCATGAAAAAAACATTCTGGTGTTGTTTCTAGCCTAATCTTTATTGCTCTGCTTACAGAAACTGCCCAGTCACATGATCCACCAACCACGTCCACCAAGCCACATCCACAGAACTGGTAGTAAAAAAAATTGAATTTCACACTGTATTACACCAAAATCTGACAGCACTGCAAATGAGTAGTAGCTGAATCCTTCAGATACATGCAGCAGAAGAAAACAGGATGCAAGGGGGTTCTCTCTATAGAGTGATGACTCTATTTAATTTTAAGATTTAATTTTATCTACAAAGTGATTTTTGTTTGATTAGATTTTTGTTTGATTAGAACAGCACCTACTATCTTCTTTCAGCTGGAAGAATGGGCATCGATATTCTAATGAAGGTAATTGCTAAATTGCTCCCATTAAGCCAAGATAAATATTCAGAAGAATAGATCTCCTTAACCATGATGGTGATAATCCATTTAGAGACTCCATAGTGATAAATGGAGCTAATTAATGAGCAAAGGATAAAACAGGGACTAGAGCTGTTATTAATGCCTACTTTGTGGCAGTAAGGACCCCAAAGCTTTAGGACTTCTCCACCTTTATTGCATCTGCAGCAATGTTTTGTGTGATACCATCCCTTTTAGATAGGGTGGCTCACAGAACCTCTTGCAGGGCAATATGGAATAATTTATTCAGCCTCTCTTGGACAGCCACTAAGATTTGATTGCAGTTGGGTGCCCCCCCCCCTTATTGCAATTTGGGAAGAGATTCTCCCCCCTCCCCTCCAAGTGAGGAACTCTAGCCCTATCAATTTTCCAAAGTCCACAAGATCTGGCTATGTCATCAGGTCTGGGAATCCCAAGGAACCAGTGCAATTTCAAGGCGGCTCCATTAATGCGGTTAACATCTATTCTCTCTTGTGCCTTTTTTAAAAAATCCTGTAACGATTGTGTTTTACTTATTGTTTTATCAATTATTGTTTGGTGTCCAAAGTCTCTTTTTCTGAGATGGATGCCATAGATATTTGATAAACAAATATCTCTTGCATAATAGCAATAGCACTTAGATTTATATACCGCTTTATAGTGCTTTTCTAGCCCTCTCTAAATGGTTTACAGAATCAGCATATTGCCCCTAACAATCTGGATCCTGATTTTACCCACCTTGGAAGGATGGAAGGCTGAGTCAACCTTGAGCCTGGTGGGATTTGAACCGGAAGACAGCAGAAGTACTGCTGTACTGCAGTACTGCACTCTAACAACTGTGCCACTGAGGCTCTGATCTCTAATTCTGATCTAAACTGGAAGGGTTGTATGGACAACACTTTACTGCAGAGCAGATAATAGTATGTGCTCTGCAGTGGTGGTTCAGTGTGCACGCATGTGCCCCAACTGTGCTGCTGCATGGCTGCTATAGGACAGGAAAGGGCAGGGGCGGAGGGTGGGTGGGATCAAATTCAAATCACCGCTACTGATTCTGGAGATCCAGTGAGACCAGGCTGCATTTCACCACTGGTGCTCTGTACAATCTAAGTAAGGAGCTTTAATTAAAAAAGAAGACTCAAGATAGCGGGCTCTGCCAGCTGATCTATGCTAAGCATGGAACCCACTTGACTAAACATGTTAATATAAGTTTATATAACAAAATTATACTTTGCAGATCTTTCCTTGATTCCACATCTACAGAACCACAACCCTGTGGTTCTATTTTTCTTTTTTTGTCCATTTTACTTATCAATCACCACTTTAACCAAGCTTCACATTTTCTGCTAATACCACTCTCCTACATGCTATTGTTAAAACTTGCAGAAATGTTAATTTAGAAGGTAATGTGTTTTCATTATACCAAATACATTTGCCCGCCCCCCTTTTATTTCTTGACTTTTTTCATGCATTAAATTAATTGCCCTTCAGTAATGCAAAATTGAATTTCCTCCTATTCAAAATTATGGTCTCATTTGAACAGAACATTGTTTGTATGCAAAGAAGTGAGTCAGCAATTCAAAAATCCATCCACAGTTATTTAATTTTATCTCTCCTGTACTACTGTGGCTTGGTAACCTGCTCTGCATTAAAAGGACCATGGCTGCTGCTGACATTTATTCCTTGTGGCCATCCTATGCTTCCTGAATGGAGAAGCAGACTAGTTCAAAATATTTGGCTGCCTGGGGTAATCCAGTGACAAGGTTTTAAAGAAATAGTCCTGCCTAAGTGAAAAAGGCATACTATACTCTCTAAACTGATCTGGTTTTCCCAAGGAAAAAAAATCCCAGAAGCACACACTTTCCAGTCGTCACATACTAAACACTCATTTTAGTATGGGTTTTCTTTGGATACCCAAAGTTGATGCTAGACATAGCTGCTTTGTTGTCTAGGGAAAGTTAGTTTACACCCATGGCTTGGACCCAGGCCTATTGCTGAAACGTTCCCTCTATTTAATTCACAATCAGCCTTCACTCAGTTAGCAACCAATACTGGTCCCCAAGCTCTTTTTTCATCTTCCAAAGACACAAACAAAGCAAGTAAAGCAAGAGAAAAGCAGCAAATGCAGTAGTGATATTCAGCCGGATCGCACCACATCGCTGAACCGGTAGTAGAGATTTCAAATTGGGCCCGCCCACCCGTCCCTGCCCTTATCCTTCCTTATACGAGCTTCTTTTTTTTCTTACTTACCTGAATCCTGTTTGGAGTATCTACGGAGCCTTCCTGATGATCCTCTGGTGCCTCTAAAAGCAATTTAAAAAGCCATGCTGCAGCGCGTTTGGCAGCATGCACGCGCACTGATCCGGTAGCAAAACCAGTTGGATTCCACCCCTGAGCACATGATGCTTATTTTATAATGTGTAAGACCCAAAGCTATCACAGAACCCCACAAGGGCTTTGCTCAGTAGTGAAAATAATGCAGTGATGCCAAATCATAAATTATTTTTTACTTTCCCTAAATCAGCTCCTTCGCTTTGCCTGCTGCTAGGAAGACTCACCCTCACTAAAGTATAAGGGACAAGCTCCACTTCAAGCAGGTATAACTATAATACAAGCAGCTTTTCCTACAAGCACAGCAGAAAATCAGGGGTTGCCCTTCTAGTTTTTTCCAGAGCCTTCAAGAAAAGAGAGACCCTCACACTGCACTTGCAAGTTATTTGGAATTTTTGATGCTGTCTTTCCATTGAGTTCCAGATTCAAAAAAATCTGACAAGTGCTCCATTTTGTTTGATTTTGCTTCTGAATTTTTGAAAACTTCAAAACCTGGATTGAAATGAAAGAGAAAGTCAGGAGCATCTAACAAAGTGAAGCATTTGATAGATTAATGGATTCTTTAGCCTGGCTTGCACAACAGGCAGTAAAATAAAGAAACAGTGGACTTCAAAAGGGGAGTCTAATTTTTATATACTTCCCTTATGTTAAATGAAAGAAAAACTAGCAAACTTTTCTCCATAATATCTTGATCAATTTCTATTTGCAGACCCTTTTACATGTAGGAAGAAATATAATTCAGTTTGGTCATTTCTACCACTATTTGAAGGTTGAACCATTGATTGTATATTCTTAGCATGCCAAGAGTTTGTTCCTTGTTTCCTCTGTTTAACTCATCTTCAAGACATGATCCATTGCTTGTCAGCTGTACTGTTTCACAATTCTTTTGCGTTCTTTTTCCTTTTTAAAAAAAACAAATGTGGTATATGCATGTCTGTACAAGGTGAGAAAAACAAGAATTCTCCAAATGAGAAGAGCAGTCAGACAACCATCAATATTCAGAACTATAGGAAATCCGTAGACAAGATAGAACACAATTCAGAAAACACATTTTTCCTGCACATGTGATATAATCACAGTTCAGCTTCAGATTAACCATGTTAGATGCCCCTCAGAAAAGCTGACCAGGAAAAGAAATAACCTGGGCCTGCTGTTAGACACACTGAGAAAAGGAGATTAGCTAAGGGTGGTACAGTGAATTACTTGAGGATGAGCACTAGTACTGCATGGTTTGTTCTTATTTTTCAGACTTAAATAGAGTTGATACACGGTATCTCTATTAGTGCATCATGGGAGGTTAAGTACATTATGCAAAAGATAATGGAGTGTTGGAAATTCTTAACACACACACACACACACACACACGGAAGAGAAGTACAGTCTTAAAAATAGATGATCCCAAGTTTAATCCTCGGCATATCTAGGGAAATGAATCAGATTCCATATTCCAGGAAAAATGTTATGTGGAAAAGTCTGAAGAGCTATCAATAATGCATTATGCAAGATGAACAGTGTGGAACAGTATAGACATCCTATTTTCCAAATACTACAGATTTCCATATTAATAGAGCTCTTGATTTGCATACCAATGTTTCCCACATTACTCCCGGAAGGCTCAAGAATTCCATTAGTAGTGGTGCCCCTCCTTATCTAACTTTATTTTTTTCTTTTTTAGTTCTTTTATTTAAAAATAAATGAAAAGTTAGCATACTCAAAGCAAGGTACCGCCTCAAGGAATATATTTTATTTTAAGTAAACCCCTGGCCCTTATTTCAGCCCCAAACACATTCCCAGTAAATACTAGTTAGTTACAATCTGATGCTTTGTCTGCAAGTAAAAGTAAATTTTATCTTTTGAGGAGGAGGACCTATGGTAAATAGCTAAGGTTGCCTACTCCTCATACATATAGTGAGTGAAGAGAATCAGCTTGGTGTAGTGGTGAAGGATCAAGCTAGCAACCAGGAGATTGTAAATTCTAGTCCCAAAGCCAGCTGGGCCACCTTGAGCCTAGTCACTTACACTCAGCAGTAGGAAGGAGACAATAGCAAACCCTTTCTGAAAAATCTTATCAAGGAAACTGTAGGGACGTGTCCAGGCAGACTCTGAGAATCAGACATGATTGAATGGAAGGGAAAAAGTGAGTCAATGGACTGATTCAGCATGGCGTATCAACATATGTCTCAACAGTAGGTAACACCTGGCTGACCTTGGGTTGAGAAGTTAAGCAAACCTGTGTCTGGTTAGAATTTATGTGGAAGATTATAAAAGTATTCTGGGAACTAAAAAAAAAAAATATCCAGAAGAATGAATTTGCAAATCACTATACAGCAGCCAAAACAACTACAGCCAGTGTTTCTCAAGCTTGGTGACTTTAAGATGTTTGGACTTCAACTCACAGAGTTCTGGGAGTTGAAGTCCAAACATCTTAAAGTCACCAAGCTTGAGAAACACTGATACTACATGAGCATGTTTACAAAGTCCCCATGAATCAAGCTTGACTTGAAGGATATTTTATCCATAATGGTTAGATTCTTTGCCTTTGGGGTAAAATCAGAGATATCTTGGGTTTTTTAAAGAAAATCACATTGGTCTTTCTTCCTATTTTAGCAACAGTATAGGTATGAGCATAAATATCAGGTCTATATCCTCTATGTAGTTCCTTGAGTGGCTACTCCAGGAATGTGTTTGATGTCATCCCCCTGAATAGGGCTGTCGCTATATCACACATCAATTTAAAACAAAACAAAGCTGGATAAACTTTTCCAACTCAAAGATTAAGAAAAATCACCATTGTATTTTGCCTCAAGATATGGCTCTCTATCTCTCTGTTGTACACTATCGTTTGAGCTGCTTCCATCTGGAGGCTTCTTATTCTTATGCTAGACTGCAACTGTAACTAAACCCAAGGTCAACCTTCTTTCTTCAGCCATCTGTGATAGTAACACATTCCCTTTCCTGATTTATATAGCATATGTAAGTGTGACAGTTGCCCTTGGAGAATTACAGTATGTGGCAGTATGAGATAATCAACTGATAGGCCTGCTTGTTAAAATGTTATGTGGCAGTCCTTTGTTCACAGCCAGCCACAGCACACTTAGCAAGATCAAGCAGACCAATGACTGTTCCATTGTACTCCCTCAAAATGCATCTGCTTGGCTTGGGGTTCTTTTGGATGTTAACTTTTTTTGTCTCATCCCTGGCCCAAATGTAACAAATATTGCTAAATGGCAAAGTATAACTGTGGGCTTCCAAATGTACTTTCTGAAAAAAAAAATGTTTCTTTATCCTTTAATCCAAAAGTGTATTTGACTTGTTTGCAACATTAACAAGGGTTTTAAATCTAACACACATCTTTTGAAGGTGATGTCTAAATTCTCCCAAACTGATAGAGTTTAAAGGACTCTTGTTTGTTTTAATTTATTAGCTGCTCAACTCCAATGGACACTTGGTATTCCTCCAGACCAACGTTTTGCTTTGTGTTGTGATTACCATTAAATAATCAGCATTAATTTATGGGCACTTCACTGAAGAACCACAGAATACTTTACCAAACATTGGAATCAATCTAAAATCCTCATTAAGAACTGAATCAGATTAAATCAAAAATAAGAGCCTTCTCTCATTGCTGTAATGCTAGTAGATGTAATGGTCAACTCCTGTATATATTAATTAAATTGTATGTGAGCGGATAGTTCTTTAAGAGGTAAGATCAATAATTTTGCTCCCTAGCTATTGGAATTAAAACCTCTGATAGCTATTGATAGTTTTATAGGTCAGTTTAGTTTTCTCTTAAGTCTATCCAAGTTGGTAACCATCACTGCATTGTATCACAGCAAATTGTATTTTACTATGCACAGGGTTTTTTTTTCTTTTTTTCTGTCCTGGTTCTCCAACCATTTAGTTCCACTGGTTGATCACAGGTCTTACCATTATTATTATTATAAGAGGAAATGAACTTCTCTATTTTACTCTTTCTGCAAAAATTAATATACCACTTTCATGATCCTCTTCCCCTTGTTTTTCCAAATGAAAAGCTTGGGGGAGGAAGCCAGATAATAGCATTAAGCAGCTTAGTACACTCTAACTTTAATAAATTAAGCTCAATCTATGACCCAGAGTGTCTCAGGAATCTAACAGTTTATCTATGATCACAAGCTGTAAACCATATGTAAAGTAGAAGGCTGTTGCAACTATTTCCAAAACACTTCTTCAATGCAAAAAGTAGAGTGAAAGAAATATGGAAGAGTTATCTTTTGTTATTTTCAAAAGAACATAATCATCTGTATTTATCCTTCCAGCACCCAGAATTATTACACTAATTATGAGCCTACAATCAAAACGTGAAATGTTCAGGCTTCCCTAAGATGTGTTGAACTATAATGCCTACAATCACCATAGTAATGGCTTATAAAAATGTGATCGGCACAATTTCATAAGTGTTTTCTGCAAAGTACCTCTTTTCCATAAAAAGATTACTTACTGTTGTTCCCATCTTACTGATTAGAAAATCTCATGACAAGATGACTACCCTAGGAAAGTTCTGGTATGCAGTTGTGGTTACTGGAGGACTTCCATTGAGAATCCCAGCCTACAACTGCATCCCCACATGCTTTATAATTCCACCAGGGAGTAATATTGTCCACTGAAAAGGTGCTCCAGAAGAAGAGTATCTGGCATATACTATAACTTTAATATCCTCCACATTTGATAATAGATGTGGACAATCCAGTAATAAGAGAAATATTTTTCAACCTGGGACATCTTTTTATCTAGCACCCTTACTTAGATGGCATCCTGTATGTCACTTTCATATATTGAGCCTGAAGTTCTGAAAAGGAAACAGTGCTGTGAACATGTATAAGCTCATGTGTTCAAGACCATGCATTAGGGAAACAACAGAATATCTGTAAACTCAGATTTGAACTCTAGAGTCCCTGGTGTTTTGTTGAGCTTGGTTGTTTATTTGCAGGTAATAAGTAATATCTAGTTGCAAGCAAACAATAGAATAGAATATAATTCTTTATTGGCCAAGTGGGGTTGGACACACAAGGAATTTGTCTTGGTGCATATGCTCTCAATACAACAAAGGAAACTGTACATTCATCAAGAATCACAAGATACAACATTCAATGATAGTCATGGGATACAAATAAGCAGTCAAATCATACCAGGAAACAATAATCAATATAAATTGTAAGGTACAAGCAACAAGTCATAGTAGGGTGGGTGGGTGATAAAACGAGAACAACAGTAATGCAAACCAGAGAGCACAAGAACTCCAAAATAAGGAAACATGAAAGGACTACAGGTAATCCTCAGTTTATGACCACCATTGAGCCCAAAGTTTCTATTGTTAAGTGAAACATTTGTTAAGTGAGTTTTGCCCAGAGGTGAAATTCAGCAGGTTCTAGCAGGTTCACTAGAACCAGTAGTTAATTTTCTAAGCAGTTCAAAGAACCAGTTCTTAGAAGAAATCTCCTTTTGTTTTTTTCCACTTTATGGTATTAATCCTGTCAGGAAGGCAGGAAAAAAACATTCTAGTGCTGTTTCTAGCCTAATCTTTATTGCCCTGCTTACAGAAACTGTCCACCCAGTCACATGACACATGACCTCAGCCACACCCAAAGAACCGGTAGTAAAAAAATTGAATTCCACCACTGGTTTGCCCCATTTTACCACTTTTCTTGCCACAGTTGTTAAGTGAATCAATGCAGTTGATAAGTTAGTATCCCAGTTGTTAAATAAATCTCGCTTCCCCCTTGACTTTGCTTGTCAGAAGGTCACAAAAGGGGATCACGTGACCTTGGGACACAGCAATGGTCATAAATATAAACCCATTGCCAAGCATCTGAATTTTGATCACATGATCATGGGGATGCTGCAATGGTCATAACTGTGACAGACAGTCATAACTCACATTTTTTAGTGCTATTGTAACTTTGAATGGTCACTAAACAAACTGTTGTAAGTCGAAGACTATCTGTATTTGATTATATCTTTCCAACTAAATTAGCAGCAATAGTAAAGTTAATTTACACTTATTAAGCAATCAGATGTAGCAGAATCTAATGCAGCAAAAGCAATAGAGAATTAAAAATAAGAATAAAGTAACAAATAAAAGAGCTGAATCAGTAAAGGGGAAAATATTAATAAGTTAATCTGTTAATATGATGTAGAAGGATTAATTCAGCCTGTACATGCCTTCATTTCTGGGTCCTAGACTGCAAATCCAGATATTTTTTATTATCTTAGACCCGCAGTAGCAGCCTAAGAACAGTTTTAAATATTTGATGGGTATTCTACTATGTTAGATAGAACCTGAGAATGTATCTTCATGGCTACTAAGCAAAACTTGGCTACTGGATCTGTCATATGCAGTACAATGCAGTGAGCATGTGTAGATCTGTACATTGGGGAAACAAAACAATCGCTTCGTAAACGCATGGCACAACATAAGAGAACAAACCCATCAGGATTAGATTCAGCAGTCCATCTGCATTTAAATGATAAAGACAGCAAAGTCTATATTTTGAACAGAGAGGACCGTTGGTTTGAAAGAGGGATCTATGTCCAAATTGAGCAGCCCTCTCCCAAGAAAGGGGGGAGAGGATACGACATCATTGGGTACTTACGGGACCGCCTGTTGCCTCCATCAGCCTCCAGCTGACCGATGTGTTCCCACAGGGTTGGCCTCCTCGGGGTTCCATCTTCTGGACAATGTCATCTGACAACCCCGAGGGTACAGGCCTTCTCTGTGGCAGCACCCACCCTATGGAATGAACTTCCCCTGGAGATTCGTA
>JAEANM010028064.1:0-10429 GCA_017656035.1 Myanophis thanlyinensis
TTTGCTGGCTGAGGGATTCTGGGAGTTGAAGTCCACAAGTCACAAAATGGCCAAGTTTGCCCACCCCTGTTCTAGACCAACCCCCTTATTCAATTAAATTGGGATTGAAAATTAAGATGATAATAGGTTGTAAGCCATGGGTTATGTAGATTAAGGTAGGTAACAGCAACCTTTTGAGACATAATTCTAGCATCCCTTCCCATAGAGTATAGTTTTCAGGGATATTGAGAATTGTCATGCCTTAGGTGGACTGCTATACTTGATTATATTAAATTGCCCCAAAAGCATGTAAGCTCTACTTCTTCATGCTCCTCTCATTAACTGTGCTATCAAATTCCTTTTCCCTCCCAGTTCTCGGAGCAATCAAACTTCTCTTGGAGCAACAGACTCATGTAGCTTTGAGTAATGTTACAGTATCTGTTGGTTTTCAGAATTATTATGATGCTAACGATACACTGAAAAACACATCTGTTCTACTCATGGAAGCCAACACCTACCAAATTGTTGCCCAAAAACAACTTCCAGAAGACCAGCATCAAGGTGTGGTTCATTTTGAGTGTTCCTATTTTAAGAATGCTGGGGGTTATTGGTTGAAGCTGGATTCCGAAAACATCAGAGGGCTTAATTCCCAGCACAACGGAGAAAGTCTTCTACTCAACGTGAAATGGCCTATATTTGACTTTGATTTGAGGAGGACATCAGACGGTCATGGGAATTCCCTTCAGCTTGGGCTGTTTACTAACGAGAATTTATGTCCCATAAATAAAACAGTGGTTTCTCTAGATGTAATCCTAACCAGCAACCTATATGAACTAGAGACATTGATCTCAAATGAGACGCTGGGCCTGAGAACAAGGAAAAGCATTTCTCTCTTTGAGTCGCAGTGGGTGAAATTGGGCTGCCATGTGATTAGCCCAGAAATATACATCACTACATTACTGAAATCAGCAGAGACAGGCTCAATCATTGCTTCATCAGGACCTATAGATCTTGTGCGCAAATTTGGATACAAGCTAGTCATATCAGAAGAAGCGCTATGTGAGTCATCGGTTGTGGCTTCTGTTATTTCTCCTCCATGCACATCTTCTGCTGGACGCATTGCTGTGTTTAAGTATAACCCTTTGAATCAGATGGCGTCAAAGCTATATGAAAGTATCCTAAATCCAGAAGACCATCACATAGAACTCAGTTGCAAATTGTTCGACAGTGGCACAAACAAATACTGTTTTGAATTTAGCTCTTCCAACCAAGTGAATTCCGCACCATGGGCAAAAGAATGTGTACTAATCCAAAGGAATTTTGGTTTGTATTACTTTTCCAAAAAGTTTTATTTGAAACTGAAGGATTTCAGGGTCTTCTTGGATGCATATTCCTTCTGGAAACTAGAGTATAATACAAAAGCATAATCCATCAATTTTCACAAATAAGCCTACAACCGTGCTGAGCTGCACAAACAGGATAGGATTCCTGGTAAATATGGTAACATTTTTGCCTTGACAGTTTGCTAGATGGATGAAAGGACAAAAGGAAAGGATTGTATTATATGTTCCTCTATACCTATTAAAGGAATCAATAGCTTATGAATTTTTAAAACATCTAGATAAATTGTATATTTTATATACAAGCACTCCTGTGTATGCAGTTCTGTAGATGGTGCTGAACTATGCCACTGAAATCCTGAAAATTCTTATTTAAAAAGAAAAAAATTATTGTACAATTTTTTTCCCCTGTGGCTTCTAAAGTAGAGCTGCAAAAATCCACAAGACCACAAGATAGCTACAGAGAAAAATACAGATAGTCCTCAACTTATGGTCACAGTTGACTATTGGATCACAATTAGCCCAAAAATTCTCTTGCTAAGTGAAACATTTTTTAAGTGTGTTTAGCCCTGTGAAAAACATGTCGCTTTTTTTAGTGCTGTTACAACTTTGAATGGTCACTAAATGAACTGCTGTAAATTGAGGACTGCCTGTATTTTTTACCTGCCATCTAATAATTGTCCAGATCATTGCAACCCAGATCTCATAACCATCTAATTTGTATCCTCTGCCTCATTCCTACTTATATTGTACATCTTCTCTTGTTTTATCTAAATATTTAAAACAATTATTCCCCATTCAAGGAGACACATATTGTAGGATGATGAGGCAAACCAAGTAAATTTAAATAATGCAGGAATTTTAATTCGTAAGCATTGGCTTCAGATTAGTCATGAAGTATTCCAGGTTGCCTTGAGCAAGGCATGGCAAACCGCTTTCATTTTCTGTCAGACTTTATGACGCAAACCTCAGCTAGAAAAAGAAAGGAATATCCAGACACTTACAGAAGCATGCCAAATTGCTCTGGTGAGATACAAGTGGTTTGCTCAACCAATTGGGAAAATACCTCTCTCTTTTGCAATAATTATAGCAAATATCCAAAGATTGTGACATGCAACACAGATCGTTTTTTTTAAATGTAGCCTTATACCATCTTAGAAAGAAATGAACCAACAGCCATTTTGAACCTTTTCACATAGTAAATAGATAAACCTTGAATAAGATTGTGGAGATGATAGTTCACATGTGGTGTCTTGTAAAACGTGTTGAGATTACAACAGCCAAGATTCACAGACCAATAATATGGTACTATAAAGTACCAGATTATGACAGGGTGATATAAGGGTATTATGGCATTCTGTGCTAGGGTTCTGCAATCAAACTCCTACACAATACTATATGTTCCAGTTTCCATTGCCCACCAATACAACCTGTGTGTTGGCCCTAATTTGGACAGATTCTTCTAACTATACATGAATGAGTTCAAACTGGAAGAATGTGGGCTGTTGCTTGGCATTAGAAATTCCTTTTTAGGAAGGGAGGGCACAAGGCAGACTCACCATGGCAATAATTCTGGCAGTTGAATAGGTAGCTGTTTACTGGACTTCCTACTTTCTCTGTGAGTGAAGGCTTCATGGGTAAGCCATCGAAAATCATACACTTGTCATTTCTGAGGTAAATTGTCTTATTTATTAAATGTTCCAGAATTATGAAGAAGTTGTGGTCTCTAATTGGCCAGGCTTTTTAAAAATTAGTTCTACTCATTTTCTTCTCAGCAGCCCAACATACAAAAATTAAACATTACTTCTGTGCCAGGAAATGATTCACCTATTGAATTTCTCTGCCTGAAACTGTTAATAAAGGCTCAGAACCAGGACTGCCAGCATAAGCCCTCTGGTAATTCCAGTAGAGCTACTTGTTCTCTCTGACTCAGTCATCACCCATCAAGCTCTGCTCTTATCTGTTGTACAGGAAAATGAGGATTAAGTATAGTGGACAAGGGGGAAAATTATGCCATAAACAAGATAACTCTCACAAGCCATTGTGATCAATATGTTGGCATAGCCTAGTTATAAAAACTTTCCCAACCAACTATTTCAAATCACTTGCAAGAATGATTTCTCTCATCCCAGTAGCTCATTTATCCTCATTGGTTTACAGGATAAAAAGGGATGGAGTGGCATGCGGAAGAGGGTAGAAGCCTAATTTATGTATTTTTTATCGGGTGCCTTCCATTAGTTTGACTTATTATTAATCATTTTCTTGCTGCATTTTTTACCCTAAGTTTCTTGCTGCAAAGTTTTTTATCTTAAAAAAAAAAAGTGTGTGATGGGTATATACAAATGCATATGTATATAGATGATGTTTCCTGCTAATCAGCCCTGGGTTATTTTCTGGTCAGTGGAAAAGTAAGTTCACCACTAAAATACACTTTCCTGAAGGATCATCAGCTTCAGCTGTGTTACCTTGATGTACAGTGTCATATACGTGTATATATACAGTATATATCCCAGATCTTCTGCTACCATTTGCAGTCTGGTGAATTTCTCAGGTTTTTTTTGTCTACCCCATGACAATGGGTAGTCCTCGACTTACAACAGCTGATTTAGTGACTGTACAACGGCACTGAAAAAAAGAGATATATGACCGTTTTTCTCACTTACAACCGTTGCAGCATCCCCATGGTCAAATGATAAAAATTTGGATGCTTGGCAACTGATTCTTATTTATGACAGTTGCAGTGGCCCAGGGTCACATGATGTTTTACAACCTTCGGACAAGCAAAGTCAATGGGGAAGCCAGATTCACTTAACAACCATGTTATTAACTTAACAGCTGCAGTGATTCACTTAACAACTGAGGCAACAAAGGTCGTAAAAATGGGCAAAACTTACTTAACAAATGTCTCACATAGCAACATAAATGTTAGGCTCAACTGTGGGCATAAGTCAAGGACTACCTGTACTTTGGGGGAGGATTATTTCAGTTTCCACAAGGAATTTGAATCCATGTACTCTCTAGAAGTAATAAATTTATCTATCTATCTTGCTTTATATACAGGATGGTTGATAGCTGTAAGAGAATGTTTCCCTACAGTAATTTAATTTATGTACTCCTAGGAGGATCCTGGAGCACTTGGCAAGCCTGGAGTTCATGTAGTGCCACTTGTGCAGGTGGCATTCGTGAGCGTATTCGGGAATGCCTCATGCCTTTCCCAGTTCACATGATGCAAGGTTGCCCAGGAAGGCAACAAGAAACTTCTCCATGTTCTTTGGAGGAATGCCCCAGTATGTAAGCTTGATGTTTCAAAAACACTATAGTCTATACAACTTTGCATTATTTTTGTATGTGTTCAAGAGATCTCTCTGTCCAATATATTGTCTGGAGACAACAGTCAGCATGGAAATCTAGGGCAGGCAGCTTTGAAGGAAGAGCTGTGTCTGATTGGCACACATGAATGTACTCATGTAAACAACATTTCCCCTGGTACTGCTATTTAAGGCCATGTAGAGTCCAGTGAAAATGTGGTATAATATTTATATATGCACAGGAAATTGCATAAGTTGCAAGCCCATACATCTAGAGAGCATCAGGTTGGGAAAGGCTGCCATATATTGTTTACATAAGAAGATACACATCCTTACAACAGGTAGACCCACTGACCAATTGATGTCATACATTTTTTCTTGACAAACAGCTATGCAAATATGTGGTCTTTAAAACCTTACCTCCAGGATTACAAAGTTCCTAACAAACTTTGTTTTCCTAAGAAAGGATAAGCCCTATTTGGAATTACTGTCCACAGGATGTCAAGCTAAAATATTTAGGTTGATACAGAGCTTGTTCTGTCTCAAAACAAGGTTGACTGCAAGTTCCACTTTAGAGAGAATATTTTTTTTACACAGTCTTAATTTACATATCTCAAAAATGTTTCACAAAATCATGAACATGAAGAGCAGCTCCAAAGTGTCCCAATAAAGTAGCTTTTTTTTTTTTACAGTAAATGCCTTGTTTCTTGAATTGCCAGATCAAATTGTTCAAATTAGGCTGTCATTTCTGCACAAATAGCACACATTTGTACTATGTTTTAATTGTGCAGTAAATTTTAGTTATGAAAGAGGGGAAAATGGCTCCAAATTTACTTTGGGCCAGCTCCAACACTACATCTGAGTAAAAAGCAGTGACTACAAAGCTACATACATCCAAGCATTGGAATTCAGTCTTAAAAGATTGCATTTCAACTACTGAAGTTCTGACATAAAGTGATATCAGGAAGCCAATGCTGAGGTAGTTTACAAAGTGCTTTAAGGCCACAGAGTGAGAAACAGTAAGCATTTTAATTTGTTGGGTTGATTGGCACTTATAAACTGTCTGTCATCTGATGTCTTTGCTCTTTGTTTCAGTCACCACAACCGGCCTCCTCACACCACTGTCTCCTGAAATGGAAGGAGAAAGAGCTGCCAATAATCTAATAACTATCACTGGGATATCATTATGCTTATCTATAATCTTTGCAACCATCCTTATCACCTTATGGCGAAAGCTTTGCAGAACCCCGAAGTGCAGCAGTCCAGTTAACTGTGACTCCCCTCATTCATCTGGCTTCCGAAAAAATTCTGACGAAGAGGACATTTGTCCAGACAGACATCAACAAGAAAGCTTTTCTGAGGGAGAAGCCTCTTGTTTCTCCCCAGGAGAAGCTTCTGACATAACCTTGAATTTCAGGAGAAGCCTTCATTCGGTCCCCGAAGATGGAGGAGAATTAGTTCATGAGAATCTGCAGTCCAGCGCTCAAAAAATCATCCCTCCCATTTACAGTTATCGCCTTGCCCAGCAGCAGTTGAAAGAAATGAAGAAAAAGGGACTGACGGAAACAACCAAAGTTTATCATGTGGCTCAGAACTCTCCCATGGACACAGTGAAAACAGAAAACCAAGAGGTAGCTGCTGCAAGTAAGTTTAGAATCAAATCTCCATTTCCAGAACAGCCCCCTGATTACCTAAAATTATCAGGGGACAGACCCTGTTCTAGAATGGATAGCACATTTTTGCAGGCTGATTCTCTGTGGAGCCCCAGTCATTCCTCAATGAGGAGAAGCCATCCCAGATATTTTGACAACAAAGGAGAGTCAACAGAAAGAGGACACCCCAAAAGTTCACAGTTCAGAAGAACAGCAAGTTTTCACGAAACTAGAAAAGCAAAGCCGTTTCGGAAAAGAAGCATGTCCACCCTTACGCCAAGTCAGCCTTCGTTCAACCACTGCAGAGCCAAAGTGTGGGAGCATGTTATGGAAAAACAACATTGCGTTAAATCTAAAAATACAGCACAGGACACCATGGAACTTGAACTGTATCACAGCGTTCCGTTAACCACCGAGTCATTGAGCTGGGGGGGACATATTGCTCACAAACAGAAGCTTCCAGAGAAGAAACCAGATCTGGTTTACAATCGTCCACTGGGATCTTTCGTATCTTGCGCTGATAATTCAGAGCATAAGAGAACCAGAAGTGGACGTTTTTTAAACCCTGCCAGTAGTTGGAGGAAAGAGTCTACTTTCCTAACTCTCAAGGTTGATCACCAGAAAGCAGAGCCCCTGAGTCCCTCACAGTACAGAAAGAGCAAATGTCAAAGCTTTCCATCTGATACTGGTTGCCACTTCTATGACAACACTTCCTTTGCTCTGATTGACTCAGAACAAAAAATGTATGACCTGCCTGGATATTTTGAGTTAAATGAAGGTGAAATAAGTACTCTGACTGCTGAAAATTTGGTGATCTGAATTTCTTGTGGGCGAAAGGGAAGCTGCAGCATTAGCAACTGCAAAAGCTCTTAAAACTTCCAAAGTGTACTTTAACAGAAAACTCCTTAAGAAGGGAAGGAGACCTAATTATCATTCCATTGAAGCAGGCCAAAACTTGGGAAAAGTAAATGATACCCTAACACAAAAATAATGACTAAATATGTACTTGTGCGGAGTCTGTCTCTAAACTATCTCAGAAATAGACCCTTTAAGGCCAAAGTTAGCCCGTATGCATATATATACAGTTTACAGTATTGGACAATGTATTGGAGCATATAATACATTTTAAATTGGTTACCCTTACACAGAATTTCTTGCCAGTGGCTGCTAAGTGACTGTGAAAATCTCTATGACATTCTACACCGTGGCATTCAGTGGCCTATAAAATCAGACTTGGAAGTCTGCATTTGGTATTAGTTAAGAGGTTAGTGTGGTTACAGGCACAGCTGGAATATAGCCGGTCTATTCATTTCTATTGGACAAGCACTGGATGCTTCTTTAACCGCTGTTTGCATCACAGCAACTCCAATTACAAACTTGCCAAGCCTGTTAGATATCCTCTCATACTCAGTTGCAAAGCAATATTCTGCTTCAGAAGAATCTACCTTTAAAAAGATTATTCCCCCTCCAAGGAAACATCCTTTGCAAACTTCAATACATTTCAGTTTAAAATTAAACAGTTTGGGCTTGGTTTCTCCCACTGGCATATAATTATAGAAAGTGTTTGTTTCAGAAAATGTAAGTGAAAAAATGTAATGTGAAACAAAAAATGTTATTAGTGATTTGTAACTGACAAATTCTAAACGTTGATAAACAATGAACTAATGTTTATTTTTATGCTGTTTGAAAGACAATGATATAATTGTGATTATGTCTTTTTGCAATTGCTGCTGGTTTAACTGCATTAAATATGGCTGATGTAAATGTACTAGATAATTTTTCACACATTAGGAATTAATAATTGTTCACATTTTACCAGAAGGCTGAGAGAACATCCATCCCAAAGTTACCCTTAGCCAATCATGGAGTTGTAATATTTCAAACATTATAAATTGAAAAGTGACAGCTTTAAACACACGGTGTTTAGTCAAAATAATTAAAAAACCTCTTGTGAAAATGCACATCTAGCTTTACACTTAATTAGGCAGCTGTCAAGATTTTCACTTTTCTTTCCTTTTTTTTCAATTTAACAAACTCATCAGTTTTGAAAATACAAATTTTAAAAGGACCAGGGGATGCCAAGTACACCTGCCTTCCCAATCTAACATTCTTCGTTGCAGCAGCGAGAAACCCTTTCCCTTCCTTAGAAGGTCTCTGTTGGGACTCACACAAAACTGATCTCATTCTCTCTTTATGTACCATAAAACCCTTTCTTCCCAATGACTTACAACATTTTCTTTTTCTGCATTTCCCTGAAAGGTGGTTAATTTTTGGAAGAGAGGGAACAAAATGAATTCCAAAAACAAATTTTAAATATCAGTTTATGCAAAGCTGTATTCAACAACTGAATATTTTTTTTGTAAAGGAAAGGTAAATAATAAGCAGGATTGTCCTTTGTGCCCTTAACAAAGTAGAGGGTTTTTTTTTTCCCCAAGCCCATTTTTGAGGGCAGGTTCTGTATGTACAAAAAGCCATTTTTAAAAATTGTCTGCTGGTATACAGGGATTATATAACGATTGGCAAACCAAAACAAAATCTAATTTTGCTTCTTACTGTAGCATGCTCCTTACTGTAAGATTTTTTTCAGTCTCAAGCCAAGGACCACACAGTAATTTTGGCATGCCTGTGTCTCTTTCTCAAACATGCATGAAAAAATATCTCAGTTGATTTCACCATTTCCACTCTCTCCATCCAGAAAGGACTGGAACCTGATTTTCATAGCTGTATATTTCAGGGAATACCACAGGCCTCGCCATGTTGACCAAACCACTCCATTATCAAAGGGACCGGAGTATGTCCCTTTCTTGTAATACCGCCCATTAAGATTTGCTGCATGGCACCTTGTGGAAATGTCAAAGAAAAAAAAACAGAAAAAGATGTTAATGAAAGGTCAGGGAATGGCCCAAATGCAAATTAGTAGATAAAATGATATAAACCTTAATTACTACTAGATATTACATTATGACCAATTGGTGTTTGAACTCTCCAACAGGTGACCTTTAGTTGCACTGGAGCGGAACCAGGGATTCTGGGAGTTGTGTTCCAATCCAGCTAAAGGGCACCAGATCAAGAAAGTAGCATTTTGTTTAATATGCAAAATTACAATTTATCTAGTTGCTCTTAGATAAAATTGATCGTTTTCTATAATAAAACCACATGAGCTGCTTTATGCCGCCCCTTAGCCTGTTGCCTGATATATATTTTCTTGAATTCATGCAATTTCTATTTGGGGCCCTTCAATAAATGGTAATCTTCTACACAGGCAGACTGTAGAAATAGAGGCAATTCATCACCACCTTCCCAGGAATAGTTGACCAATCAAGATCATAACCAAGAGGAAGGTATGTAACACTCCAGAAAATCTAAAAGATCTTAGGGTAATGTCTAAGGAAATAAAATAAATTAAAAAAGAAATAAAATCCTCTCTTGCATTGGTGAATGTCAGTGTTCCAGAGGACATCAGGAAAATACTGAAAAACAATGGTATATGTCCGTGATGGCGAACCTATGGCACAGGTGGCACGCAGAGCCATCTTGCTGGGCACACAAGCTGTGGTCAACTTACCTCCAGCTGAGCATGCATATGCAATTGTACATGCATGTATGGGCAATTGCAGAGACCTAGGTCTTCGGGCGTCCACCATGCATGCGCGTGATTGCAGCAGAAAATTCAGCTGGTCTTTGGAGCTCTTCTGCGCAAGCACATGCAACTGCTCATGTGTGCGTGAGTGCCTGCGCACAGCACACATGCATTGTATGTGCAAAAGCTGCATGTATACGCAGATGGTGCAATTGCACATGCAGCGCACGTGTAGGAGCCACACGCAAGTGCGGATGGCACACACAAAGCATGTACTTTTCGGCACTCGGTAAGTAAAAGGTTTGCCACCATTGATATATGTGACAGGATTGTAAGAAAAAATCCACTGCTCTGCCCCCCTCCCCCTCAAAAAATACATTCTACAGTTTGCAAAAGAGCACATAGATAAACCAGGATGCTATGGGAAAAAATGTTTGGTGGACAGAGGAGACCAAAGCAGTCCTTTCCGCTTGAACATATTTGGTAAAAGACGAACACCAGAACACTAAGGATCATAACGATTGTTTACATATATATGAAGTAACCACCTACCCAATTACCTCCTTTCTT
>JAEANM010028065.1:0-10429 GCA_017656035.1 Myanophis thanlyinensis
AGGTGGCACAGCAGCTGATGACTTCCTTCTACCAGTCAACAACAGAAAGCATCCTCACATATTGTGTCACAGTATGGTACGCCGGACTAACAACCGCAGACAAGAAGGGACTACAGAGGGTGATGAGCACAGCACAAAAAATCATGGGCTGCCCCATAACCCCACTGGGGGAAATCACCAGGTCCCACCATCTCAACAGAATGAGAAAAATCCTCAGCGATGACTCCCAGCCGGGACAGCACTTCTTCATACTTCTTCTACCATCGGGAAAGAGATACAGAAGCAGAGCCAGCCGGACAATTAGGCTGAAAAACATTCTATCCATGGGCCGTCCGACTTCTAAATTCCACATAACACAACTTAGATTTGATACAACAGACTCACAGTGCCAGTGCAACGGGCAATATGTACATACTGGTGGAATAGTGTGTGTGTGTGTAAATGTGTGTTTAACCCTGGTATTTCCTGGGGTTAAGGATTTGTTTATAAATCTGAGATTATTATTCAGTGGTTGAGATGTATTCTGTGTTTCTGTGCTTTGTGTGGTCGCACTAATGGAAGCTCATTCAATTTCACTGCGTACATGTTGTGCATTGACAATAAAGGTCTGAACTGAATTGAAGACACCAGGATTAGTTTGTATTTTTGTTTTCTACATATCATTGACATGTCTGCATTCACACTGCAATCGTTTCATTTTTTTGTCTTCTGTATTCTATTCTCACAGGACTGCCTGGACAAGACCCTGTAATTTTCTTGGCATGGTTTTTCAGAAAGTGTTTGCCACTGCTTCCTTTTTGGGGCTGAGAGAAAGTGTCTGGCCCAAGGTCACTCAGCTGGCTTTGTGTCCAAGGCAGGAGAACTCACAACTGTCCAGTTTCTAGCCTGATGTCTTTATCACTAAAACAGACTGGCTTTAATTTCATATTTTCCCAAAAGGAAAACAGACTCACGTACAGAGAGAGAGAGAAACTGGAAAAAAAAAATCTCTACCTTCCTTACTTACTACAGTTAATGCAAAATAATCCTGCTGTTGTACAGTTAAATTGGGGAAAATACTCTTCATTTCAAGTAATTAAGATTCTTTGAAGGGACTTCAGCCCCCCAAAAGAAAATGGCAAAAAAAACCTAAAAACCCATCATCTTAAGGAAACTGAATGGATATAGGGAGATGCCTATCTTTTTGTTTACCATCAAAACACTGTGGGAGCATTATCACTAGAGGGCAGTGCAAGTATTTCCTTTTGGAAAAAAACAAATTAATAACAAGCCTCCTTAGGAAGATTTAACCAGTTCAAAAAAGCAATTTACCTAAGAGATTCATACCAAACTCATTCAGAAAAATTCAGCCAAAGAACTAGATTTCTCCGTCTCCCTTAATATTCATTAACCGAGCCATTACTTGAAAAAAGCCATCTTACCGCATTATTACAACCATGTAAGCAGTAGCCGTTTCAATGCATTGGTACGTTCACTACAGGTAATCCAGGAGGTAGCATGGCAGGGTTGCCATCGTTAAACCATGCAATTGTAAAGCACATTACAAGTCCAGATTGCTTAGTGACAACAATCCTGGATGCTGTCATAACCCCAAGCCTTGCAGATTTTTAAGGGGGAAGTGGCAGACTCCCAGGAGGGTGGGAGAGGCCACATAACCCAGGAGTAGGGGGAGGGCTTGGGAGGACTGGCGCAGGAAAGTTAGAGGGGGTTGGTACAGCAGGGCAGGAGCACATGTTGGATGGTCTAGTGGGCGTGAGCTCAAGGTGTGGGAGGAGGAGGATACTCATTAGAGCGGACTTGCAAATTTCCCTGCCAGCTTCTCAATTAACTTTGCTTGTGGGAAGCCTGCAGGGCAGGCTGCAAACAGTGATCACATGATCACGGGATCTACAACCATCCTAAGTGGTAGTGATAGTGTGACTGCAGGGGGGAATTGCCTTGATTTAACAGAATAACAGAGTTGGAAAGAGGGGTCAAAGAGGCCATCTATGTCAAAATTGAATAGCCGTCTCTCAGGAGTGGGAGGGGGTGAATATCATCTATCTCCAGTCTACAACAGAGTCCTTTCAACAGTTCCAAGAAGGCTCCACACCCATTTGCTCCACTCAGGCGACCCTGAGGGTAATCCTCCAAGTGGTCTCAACAACTCGCTAAAAGAATGTAAAAACCAGCTGGCTTCAAGGAGTATACAGCCTTCCATTCCTCTCCATCTTCTCAGAGCTGAAGAAGCTTCTTGGATGAGAAGCAAAACGTCTTCAAAAGAAAAAAACCAGAAAGTTCTTGAAAACAAACAACAACTATGATCTGGATGACTGCGAATCTCCCTAGACAGAGTTAGAGTTGGAAAGGACCTTGGAGGTCTTCTAGTCTAACCCCCTGCTCAGGCAAGGAAGCCCTATACCACGATCGCCCAATCTCTTCTTAAAAACCTCCAGCGTTGCAGCACCCACAACTTCTGGAGGCAAGTCGTTCCACTGGTTAATTGTTCCGTCAGGAAATTTCTCCTTAATTTTAGGATTCGTGCTTTCCTCGATTCGTTTCCATCCCTTTGCTCCTTCCTGTCCTGCCTCCAGGTGCTTTGGAGCTCCACCACAGAAATCCAGAAGGGGGAGTTGAAGGCCTTCCCACAACATAGTAGCAAAACTACGCGAAGGAATCTTACCACACGTGGTCAGGAGCGATGTGCCAAAGCGCCAATTTCCACAAACGCTCATCGTCTCAACATGATTTGAACACTTACCGGAGAGAAAGAAGAACGAAAGCTTACGTACCTGTTTGCCTCGATAGAAAAGCCTTTGTCGGTCAGGTACCACCCTGAAAACTTCATGGATCCTCTGCCGGAGCTCTTCCACTTTCGTCAGCTTGGAAAGAGAGTCCACCCGATGGGTCTCTTTCCCATCCATGGTGCGCACTTGGATCCACATTGTGGCGGTTGTCTCTGTGGAAGAATCAAAAGCCCAGTGAAGGTAGGGGAGAAGGGAGATTGTCCCTTCCCATCGACCCCGAATTTGCCCCCAAACACGTGCCCACCCCTCGCAAGCCCCCCTCCTCATTCAACCTAGAAGCGCCTCCATTTTTACAGCCCCATTTTGCATCCATTGTGCAAAATCCAGCATCGCCCCCCCCTCTGTAATTATTCCCCTCCTCCCACCTATCTACCCAGTTTCTCCCCCTCCCCCCCATTTTAAAAGAGATGCCTTTCAATTTCATCCACGCCACTCATTTTGTCCGGCTGAAATAAAATCTCGACACATTTATTGCCAATATTTTGGGATTAGGGGTGGGTGAGAATAATTTATCCCATTCATGACCAGCCAAAGTTTGGATAAACCCCGATGAACTAAGATTTAAAAAAAAAAAAAAAAAAAAAACAACAACCCAGGAGGTTGATGGGCCTGCTCCGAACCTCAATTTTGACAAAATTAAAAAATAAAAATTGCAGTAATTCCCTTTCTCCCCCCCCCTCAAAAAAATAGGAATTATGACTAGCACTGGCATCGCTGCTACCTTTGTCTTATTTCTTCCAAATAGCCTGTTTTTTTGGGGGGGGGGGGTTGTTTTGTTTTTTTTTAGAAAAAGTGATCAGACGAGGAATAGAAAGATGGTTACACAACCATCTTTCCCCAGTTTCATAACAAACCCCCCCCCTCAAATGAAAAGCAAGGCAACCGTGGCCCTATTAGCCCCCCCCCAGTGCTTCTCTTCACCCCCTTCAGGATCCCCCTCCCCCAAATTCAATATTTATTTCTCACATGCATAATTATACAAAGTACAACATGCAGTGACGCGCTCCTGCAGCCCCTCCAGACCCTCAAAATAAAAAAAATTAAAATTAAAGAGAGGAAACCCCCCCGCCCCCGCGAGCGCCCACAAGTTTCCCCCATGCCTAGAAGCCCCTAAACCGACCAGCCTCCCCTATATCTATAGGCGGCTGGGACGTCTCCCCTCCCCTCAGGGACCCCCGCCCCAATTCCAGCTCGACCCACTTCACGAACCCACACAAAGAGGTCTCTTCCCCCCCCCCCCATGAAGCCCAGGCTGCCCCGGCGTTTCCAACCCTCCCTCCCCGTTCCTCGCCCCCCAAAACAGCCCGCCTGAGGGGGCTCCCCTTCCGCACCTCACCGGCCGTTGCCCCCTCGGAGCCGCTCGACGACCCCACAGCGCGACCGCTCAACCGAACCGCCTGGGCTTTTTTTTTTTTTTTTCCCCTTCCCACTTTTCCCCGCCTTTACCTTTGCTTGAGCTCCTCCCCTCCGGAGCACCGCCCGCCCCCCTCGCGCTCCGATTGGCCGCGCGCCCCGCCCATAAGCCGCTTCCCTTCACGAGCGCCTTCCAAAGTCCCGCCCTCCTTCCCCCCCCTCCCCACTCACTCCCGCCAGCAAGTTCGGCTGCGCTCCTCGCCCCCATCCGACAACTTGCCTGTTCCTCCTCGCGGAGTTCAAGGCGCGCGCCACAAATTGAAAAAAAACCGCCCGGCCGCGAGGATTGGGGAAAGGGAAGTCTCGCGAGATGATGCGAAACTTTTAAAAAAATAAAAAAACACACAGGCCGAGGAAGGGGGGGGGAAAGCGCTTGAGGGGAAGAGAGAGAGAGAGAGAAAAAAAAGCAAGCCGATGAATTTAAAGGGACAGGCGACATTTTTGAGCTCCCTTTTGCAACAATTTTGCGCATTATTTCCAAACAGGGACGCGGTTTTCAGTTGGGTTACAGCCGAAAGGCGGCAAAGCAATTTAGCCAGCCCAAAATTAAAGCCCTATCCGTTGTGTAAGAACCTCGCATTCATTTATTTGTTCGTTTGTTCAATGGCTAATGGGATAGGCTTACTTAAAAACAATCTGATTAATTTAATTAATGGACTATGCAACTTATTTCACACACACACACCCCACCCCCACAAAAAAAGCCTCTGTGGACTCAATTTGCTTGCAAACCGGTTGCATTACAGCCTGAAAGGGCAAACACGTGCAAAACAATCATCACATGCACTTTTACCCAAGAGTAAATTTTTGCAATTCCTTCCAAGCTTAACCCAAAATATTTCCCAATATTCTTGCAGAAGTACCTAACCCTGGTTGCAGCAAAAAAAAAAAAAAAAACATTGTGGCATCTTTCACGTTGCCAATTTATTGCAGCATGAATCATCTGCCTCTTGGTTAGGAGTTACAATACCTATAATGCACAGCAGGGCATTTAGACAAGACTGGCAGAAGCCGCGGGTGGGGGGAGAGGGAGAAATTGGAGTGTATTTCAATCGCATTATTATAATTACTATTGATCCAGTGGATGAGATCCCCAGATCGTGAACGATTCAAGCT
Source organism: Myanophis thanlyinensis (assembly GCA_017656035.1). Classification (NCBI taxonomy): domain Eukaryota; kingdom Metazoa; phylum Chordata; class Lepidosauria; order Squamata; family Homalopsidae; genus Myanophis; species Myanophis thanlyinensis. Next base: position 5,316 of record JAEANM010028065.1, read on the forward strand.
GGCATATGGAAAAGATTTAAAAGGTCCACCAGAAAAGGACAGAAAGAAAAAAAAAGAATGAAAGTTTGAAAAACCTTTGAAAAACACAAAAAAAAGATCCTCAAGTTCTTAAAAGGTTTCCAAATCATCCTGGTCCGGTACCCTGTTGGAAAAAACAGATTTTTAAAACATTTCCGAAAAGATTGCAATAGCGTAGCTGCAAAGCTAAATAGAAAGTCTGAGTTACAAAGACAAAAGAAATGGAAAATTGGGTGTGGGGCCCACGAAATGTATTTACGTTATGTCATCATTTGTTTCTTGATAATTTATTTATTTATATTTCATCAGAGCATGGAATTGCGAGCATCGGCCGGGAGACAGGGCGAAAACACGTGGCCAATCGTAAGCGGCGAAGTTGGCTGGAAAAAATCTCTTTACTGTATCTTACAAGTTTACTCCTTTATGAATATTTTGCTTTTTTCTCCTTGGTTGCCCAGCCTTTCTCCTATAACCCTGTCCCACCCACCCTTCCACCAATCCGTCACCGGTTAGGAATGTATCCGGTCCTGATCTCCTTATACTGCCTTGATCCTGTTTAGGGGGATCCCTTTTGTGATCCACCACGTGGCGTGCGGGGAAAATACCAAAGATTTTTTTTTCCCCTTCCCTGTCCTTCCTTCGCCGCCTCCAATCTGCTCATCGATTGCTTTTGTTCCCAAACTGAAAGACACAACACCGAAGGCGGCGTTCTCCGATTATTTCAAAGACGCAACAAACAACGACGGCACCGGATTTTGTGGCAGAGCTGTCCGAGGAAGCCCACGGGGAGCTATGCCACAGGAAGGGTGAGGTCACCACAAAATAACACACAGAGGTTGCAACTCAAGGCTATGGACTTCAAAGCATCCATGAAAACATTAAAGCGGTATTTCTCAGTCACCGTGTCGATTTCAATTCCAAGATTTCCCCAGCCAGCGGAGATCCAAATATTCTATTAATTCTGGGGAACTATTCCATTGCAAACAGTCCTCGTCTTACGACCACAATTGAGCCCCAAATTTCCATTGCTAAATGAGACATTTGTTAAGTGACTTTTGCCCCATTTTACGTCCGTTCTCACCACAGTTGCTAAGTGAACCACTGCTGTTAAGTTGGTAGCACGGTTGTTAAGCGAACTTGGGTTTCCCCGTTGGCTTGGCTTGTCAAGAGGTCGCAAAAGGGGATCGGGTGACCACAACGGTCCTAAATATGAGTCGGTTGCCAAGCTTCCGAAACTGAATCACGTGATCTCGGGGATGCTGCAAACGGTCACAAGTGTGAAAAAGTCTTCAGTCACTTTTTTCAGGGCCATTGTAATTTCAGATGGCCACTAAATGAATGGTTGTAAATTCAGATCTTTCTGTATCTAGTGGTCTCCTTTTCAAGTACAGGTAAGTCCTCAACTTACAACCACAACGGAGCCCCCAAATTTATGCTGTCCAGTGAGAAAAACCTGTGGAGTGAGCTTTGTCCCGTTTTAACGACTCTTCTCGCCACCTTTGCGAAGTGAATCCCTGCAGTTGTTCGCGTGAGTAACCCGGTTGTTAAGTGAATCTGGTTTCCTCCTTGACGTTGCTCGCCGGAAGGGGATCTTTCGTGATCCCGGGAACCGTCATAAATATGAGTCACTTGCCAAGTGTTTGAATTTGGATCACGTGACGGTCGTAAGTTGAAAAATGGTTGCAAGTCACTCCTTTCAGTGCTGTTGCAACTTGGAATGGTCACTAAATGAGCTGTTGTAAGTCTAGGACTGCCTGTATTAAACAAGGACAACAACGGTTAGCATTCGGCCCACAAATTATTCACCCTGGTCTCAAATCCATGTTGTTTTCTGACAGCATTGAACTATCATTATCTTTTAAACCAGGAGTTTCCAATGACTTGCGGACTTCAATTCCCAGAATTCCTCAGCCAGCGAATGCTGGCTGAGGAATTCTGGGAATTGAAGTCCACAAGTCGTAAAGTTGCTAAGGTTGGAAACCCATGATTTAAATCACATACATGATGAAAATTATTTACGGGATGTGCTTTAGCCCTTAAGCATGTGCTTTAGATCCTCTGACATCCACAATTTCTTTCACTTACCCGACTACATCCAGTCCTCAATTTACAACAGTTCATTTAGTGACCGCTCTCGAAGTCAACAACAGCATTAAAAATCCTGCCAGGACCATTTTTCCTACTTACATCTGTTGTAGGCTCCCCACGGTTAAGTGAAACAAAATTCAGATGCTTGGCCGTTGGTTCGTATGTATGACGGTTGTCCCCTGGGTCACGCGATCCCCACTTTTCTGACCTTCTGAACGGAGGTAGCCGGACTCACTTAACAACTGGGTCGCTAACTTAACAACTGCCGCGATTCGTGGAACGACTGTGGCAAGAGAAGTGGTAAAAACGGAGCGAAACTCAATTGTCTCCCTTAGCAACCGAAAGTGCGGGCGCCCTTGTGGTCGTAAGTCAAGGAACTACCTGTATTTCATGAAAGCAGTGCAGATTTTTGGAAGGGCTGAATGTGACTTAAGGGCCAAAAATGGTCACTCCAAATGATTTTCCGTTGCGCGCACATCCCTCTGGCCATCTTCTGTGATACGTGTTCAAATGTACACATTTTGCCCCTCCAAGTCCGAACCAGGCCTGACCCTGCTTAGCTTCCCATCGAAGAGAAGGTCAGGCAGATTCACTGCCCAAACAGGAAATGAACTTTCAAATTAGTGATTAAAAGATCAAAACGCTCTAATGGGCCTCAGGAATCACGGATTTCCTAACCCAAAGGATCTCATCAATTTCAGACATGTGCTTCTCTTCTCATTAAGCTACCTGGAGTCAAAGGAATGCACGAATGAATCTTCTGAAATTGCACCTTATGTGCGCGCGAATACATGTGATTGTTATTTTACCGTTCTGTGTGACATCCCTGCCTTTGGTCCAACCTCTGACAAAACATCAAGCTGGGCTAACAGTCAATTCCTTTAGAAGATTGGCTCAAGATCCAAAAGGATCTTTAAAGAGACTTGAACACTGGGGCCCTTCCTTCCCAACAAAATGCAATTCAGTGGTGAGAAAAAAAAGGTTTGACACTCAGGCAGGAAAAACAAACAAACAAACACACAAACAAACACAGAGGTATAGAATGAGAATCAGAATAGAGCTGGAAGGCACCTCTGAGATCTTCTAGTCCACCCCCCTTGCTGAAGCAGGAGATCCTATATACCCGTGATGGCGAACCTATGGCACACGTGCCCCAGTTTGGCACACAGAGCCATTTTGCTGGGCACACAAGCTGTCGGCTGACTTACCTCCAGCTGAGCATGCACATGCAATTGAATATGCGAGTGCACATGCATGCATGCGTGACTGCACAGACCCAGCTGGTTTTCGGGCATCCCCTGTGCATACGCGTGATTGCAGCAGGAAATCCAGCTGGTCTTTGGAACTCTCCTTGCTTGTGTGTGTGAGAGCCTACGTGCAGCGCACATGCATTGCATGTGCAAAAGCTGCATGCATGCACAGATAGTGTGGTTGAACATGCAGCACACATGGAGGAGCCATGTGCAAGTGTGGATGGCACGTATAAAGTGTGTACTTTTCGGCACTCATTAAGTAAAAGGTTCGTCACCACTGCTTTCAGCTGGAAGGGACCTGGGAGATCGTCTAGTCCACACCCCCTTGCTCAAGCAAGAGATCCTATACACAATGACAGCGAATCTATGGCACGTATGCCCCAGTTTGGCACGCAGAGCCATCTCTGCCGGCACGCCAGCCATCGCCCCAACTCACGGGCTGCACATGCCTGCAACTCCTGTGCGACTGTGCATGTGTGCAACTCCCATGTGACTGCGCATGCTTGCAAGACTCCACATGACTCCCATGCAACTGCGCATGGAAATTGTGGGTGTGCGAGACTCCCGTGTAACTGGACATGTGCGCATGTCTGCAGCATGGGCAAAAGATGTGCATGTGAATTGCACATGCACAAAAGATGCATGCGTGGATTGTGCATGCACGAAAGATGCACACGCATGCGAGTTGCGCACCCATGGGAGCCGCGCACATGCAAGGAAGGCACGCACTCACATTCGGCACTTGGTTTCCGAAAAGGATTGCCACCACTGCTATATACCACTTCAGACAAGTGGCTGTCCAGTCTTTTCTTAAAAACCTCCTGTGAGGGAGCAACCACAACTTCTGGAGGCAGGCAGTTCCACTGGTTAATTGTCCTCACTGTTAGGAAGTTAGTTTCTCCTTCATTGCAGATTGCTTCTCTCCATCCGTTGTTTCCTATCCTGCCTTCAAGGGCTTTGGAGAATAATTTGACCCCCTTCTTCTTTGTGGCAGCCCCTCAAATATTGGAACACTGCTATCATGTCACCCCCAGTCCTTCTTTTCTGTAAGGCTAGGTATAGTATAGTGCAGTGGTGGCAAACTTTTTACTTACCGAGTACCAAAAAGTATGTGATTTGTTCATGCCATCCGCACTTGCGTGTGGCTCCTCCACGTGCGCTGCATGTGCAACTGCATCATCTGTGCATGCATGCAACTTTTGCACGTGCAATGCATGCATGCTGCACACAGACAGTCACACATACATGAGCAATTGCGTGTGCATGCGCAGGAGAGCTCCAAAGACCAGCTGGATTTCCTGCTGCAATCGTGCACATACGCAGTGGAAGCCCGAAGACCAGCTGGGTCTCTGCAATCATGCATGTGTCCATGTGCAATCACATGTGCATGCTCAGCTGGAGGGAAGTTGGCCAACAACTTGTGTGCCCAGCAAGATGGCTCCGCGTGCCACCTGTAGCACCCGTGCCATAGGTTTGCCATCACAGAATTAATCGGTGGAACTACCTGCCAGCGGAAGTTGTGGGTGACTCCATCCCTGGAAGTTTTTAAGAAGAGATAGGACAACCATTTGTTTGAAATGGCATCAAGTCTCCTGCTTGAGCAAGGAGGGTTAGACTAGAAAATCTCCAAGATCCCCCTTCCATCTCCAGTATACTGTTACTTTGAGAGACTTCAAAGTTCCACCAAAGGTGCTCAGAAACTTCTATTCCTGCACTGTAGAGAGCATCCTGACGGGCAACATCACAACCTGGTTT
>JAEANM010028068.1:0-10429 GCA_017656035.1 Myanophis thanlyinensis
AGGAAGGGAGGAAGGAAGGAAGATGCTGTGAAGATTGCCAGCTGTACAATGGTGGGATCAATACTGGTTAGATTGATGGTAGCAGATTCCTGAAAGATCAGAGGGTTGGAGGCCCAATACATACTTCTACACATGCAAAATGACAGATGGCTCAGAACCATGCACCCAAAATGAGATACACAAAACAAGTTAACACAGACAGTGATCCAGTCTGAATTTACCAAATGAAGATATATATATAAAACCAAAGAGACTGCAGATAATGATCACCTGTATGTGTAATAGTTTATATATAGTTTAAGCCAGCACTCATTTGCTTTATTGCTTCCTTATATATATATATACATCTACCCTGGAATTTTTCCATTATCGTTGTTGTTGTTGTTATGCAGTAATAGTTTGTGTTGCTTTACCACAGACGTATATAAGTTATTCTTCATGAAGGTCAATAGTCCTTTGACAAAACAAAAACAAAACACTAAAGTTGCACCAGACACTCTTGGTGTTTCCTACAACCCCAAATGGCCATAGAAGATGGTGCTCATTAACCAGACAAGAAGCATGTTTTAATGGCCAATAGGAATTGGACATATGATTGCCAGCCTTCTCACTGAAATTGCATAGATTGCTTATATACAGTAAGAGTTAAGTTAGGAGATGGGAGAAAATATCACTTCAACTGAAAGCAACTTCAGTCTAACTCTGTAGTAGGTTGAGATAAGACAGATGAAGAACGTATCTGAGCTTTGCAAGGCCTTTTGTGCTATGGTAAGTGGAAAATGAGTACAAAACCATTGAGTATTAATATTGATAAACTACTCTGGATTATCTATAGATTTTTCTCTGAAAAAGCTTAGAAAATTCATAGACTGTACATTAGATTTGTTTTGGGACTTTTGAAACCAGAACAGGGTTTTCTTCAATAGGGCATACTTCATATTTATGTTTCCTTGCAGGGAATATGTGGAAGAGCAAAGTGAAGTGTCCCCTGTCTGTATTTATATGCGAGACGAAGTAAGTCAACAAACCCACTTCTCCCCCATTCCCCTTCATCTCCCATTGAAAATGACAAAATTACTCTGCATAACTTTCCAGTCTGGAAAATGTTCCTCCTTTTGACTCACTGAAGAAGGGAAATGGAAGGACTTAGTCTCTTCAATGGTTTGAAGTATTTTGTAGGGTGAGGGAAAAAAAACCTGCTGGAACATAATCACGGGCTGCTTAGCTCAAGCCTTTGAACCCATAAAATATACTCAATGATCTGTTTGTGTGTTTTTTCAAGTTCTTATAAAACTCGAAACTCACAACAGTGCTTACAGCTTAATAAATATTTGCTTTTTCCTTGTTTTGATCTCTGCAGGGTTTTTATTTTTGTTTAATGCTTTTATATGTCAGCACTTTAGAGTCATTCATCACCTTCCCTAGAATAAATGCCAACCTCTCCTTCCAGGTACTGAACAGATCACCCTTATAGCAGTCAGTGTTAGTTCTGCTATCCTGGAAGTGGAATACTGAAAGGGGTGGGGAGGAATGGATAGGCAGAATAAGCCTCTTCTAAGCTTCCTCTCGGGGATAAACTTGTCAACATATAGCTAAATGCAGTTGGGCATTTTCAAATTACTACTTGAAGATAAGAAAAGCATAAACTTATGAAATTGCTTAATTCCAAATTGGAGCAACGGTTAATCAAGGCTAGTAGTAGAGATTCCAATATCTCCAATTAGGTTTTTTTTTCAGTTCTACTGTCTAAGATTTCTTTAAATGCAAATGTCAAAAATGGAATGTGGGATTTTATTTATACAGAATTAACCTTTAAAAAAAAAACAAAAAACCCAACACTCTGAACAAGGATCAACAAAAATATAGAACTATTTAGAAGCATTTAGAGGAAGAGTACTGTACATGGGGCAGAGTGAGGCAGGTATTTTTTGATATTTAAAGTGTTCGAATAACTTGAACGAGTTGCCTTTTTAGAACTGATAAATCAGTACTATATGTTCTTTTCCACTGTAGGTCTCTGGGAAAACTGCTTTGAAGAAGACAAGTCTGAAGTTGCTTGGTCTGACTGGAGGCAATGCCATTATCAGGTTGGGAAGAGCATTATTTCCATTTTTTTCCTTTCCCTTGTTGTTTTCTTCTTTCTTTTCTTTTTGCCCAAGGGATACATTTATGTTTGTGGGAGTGGATTATTTAAGGGCATGTTTTTGAAGACCCTCATTAGTTTTTTTGTTTACCAGCAGTGCCTTCCCCCCACCCCCATCCATCCTTTTTGATATCTAATGTCCTGACCTGCACCTGGTATATTGTTTGATGTTTAATTTACAGCTTCATTTGTAGTTTATATCACCACTTTACATCCTGAAGAAGACCAGTATGCAGAAAGAACAATTACATATAATAATCTATTGTAAAGCAATAAAAATGTAAGATTAAAATATTTGAAAAGGCAATCTGGTCCTGAAATGGATGTTTTCTTTCTGATGTCTTGATGATAGGTATATCTTCAGCTTCTTTTAAAACAACAGTTGGAGCTGATTGTACTTCCTTTGGGAGATAATTCCACAATTGAGACACGTAATCCTTTGGCACTATGAGAAAACCATCAGTAGGTTGGCAAGTAAGCCTTCCCCAAATCATCCTAGAACAATGTCATTCTTTTAAAATAAGACTTAAAAATTATAAGAGCTGGCACAGGGCTTTGCATTCATTATGATATATTCCTTACTTAGCCCCCCCTCCCCCCATTTTGCAATTAGACCCCTGTGCCAGCTAAGGTTATCTGAATAGTCTTCAAGAATACTCCCAAAAAGAGTTAAATTTCCTGTTCACCACAAATTGCCCTTTAAGGCTGTAAATTTTAACACTTTATCACACTTACAGTTCATTAAATTTGGCAGAATATTTTTGATTTTTGGTTGGAAAATACTGCATGTAAGTATCTCGGTCTAGTGTTCCTTTTTTTGTTACGGTCCATGTGAGAAATGCTTCATTTGTTACTGGGGGGGGGGGGGACCTTGAGTCCCACTTCCCAATAATATAATTGACCACATGTTTCTGTACTTTTTGACCGAAGAGGAAAATAATTTCTCCTGTCTATGCATACATATACTTAAGCCTTCTTTGTCATGTCTCTTGTTTTAATAGAGTGAACACAAAGAAGGCTGTTTCCTCTGAGAATGCAGAAGGTAGGAGCAATGAAATTCTTTCTAAAGAAGTGCCAGAAGGATCAGCTTCTACAGCAGAAGAGTCAGAGGCTGTGTCTTTTCCACACCTGCCTGCCTTTCCAAGCTCATCCTGCTCAAATGAGGCTGCACTTACCAACCAATGTACTGATAAGCAGAACTGGAGTAAAGGATCTCAGGATAATTCAGAGGAGCTTCGTCCTCCTTCAGAGCTTATGCCTACCTCATTTGTACCTTTCATGGGCAGTGGTCAGTACCTGGGTGGCAGATGTCCCACACCAACACTATCTCCAGTTTTAACAAACCAACCAAGTTCTCTGTCCAGTCCTGGAGGGCCTTCTAAGCCAAAGAAGTCAAAGAACAGCCAAGAAAAACTAAAGGAGCAAAAAGAGGTAGCGGTTTAGCTTGCTTGCAAGTGTTCTTTGGGAGGAGAAAGTTCTCTGGGCCTGTTCTCTTGACAATTGAACCAATGTATTAATATATTCTCCCAAATTTAGACAAAATCACATCACATTCCCTGAAACAATTAAACCTTCAGCTTACTTTTAAGTGATTTATTTATAATTTATATGATAGCAAACAGTTTCAAAAGTGAATACTCTTGAACATTTCAAACTGGGTGACTCAAATAATTCATAATCTCTTGTTTAAATTTTCTAGAGCATTCCTCTTGTTAGGTCTGACACAGTCCACGATGAATGCTGCTCTACTTTGTTATTAGGAGCTGGATGAAGACCATCATTTAATCTTCCTGCGTATGGTTGATGTGTTCGGTTCTGATATTAGACTGAGACATTAGATTGAGACTCTTACATTTTTTGCCTGTAGCCATGGGGACCCCTGCTATAACTTTGACCAACATCCATACGTTGTCAAAATCACAGACTACTTAAAAGATGCTCTTGGAGCCTGCCTTCTCAGACCCGGTAGAGTGCTGTCTTTGAGTGGCTGCAGGTTCTGCTGGAGCCTTTCCTCCCTCCATATTACACAGCGTGTGACTTTGACTGCTGCTTTCAGGCTCTTTGATCTTGGGTGCCTTTGCCGCTGATTGATTATGTTGCACCCCCTCCTCCATTCCTTCCATTCCCTTCTCTTGCTCTCATCAACAGCCCTAGAACGGGGCTGGCCACATGGCATCTGCTTTTTGTCCCTTTTTAGTCCAGAGGTGGAGGGGGGAGAAGGGGGGGAAACAAAACAAAACAAATTATTTTTAAACATCAAAGGTCCATTTTAGCAAAAGAATCTTCCCATTAATGTTGTGCCTGTGTGTGGGGTTTTTTTTTTAATTTGATGGAAGAAGCTGGATAAAATCTGTGCCGGCGTCCTTCCACTTCTGGGCTAGGACTGGTTCACAGACAAGCTTGCTTTAACTTTGATGTCAAAACATTAATTGTTAGAAGGTAGCTTCACTCCCTATTCCCCTAGAGATCAGAGAATTTTGCAATGTGGGAGGTTTCAGTCTTATCCGGCATGTTTTTTGGAAGTTGTAGCATGCCCCTCACCTTTTAATTGTGCAGCACAGTAACATTTAGGTAGGTAATAGATAGCTTTGAGTGGCTTGACCACAGCACTATAATAATCCTAGAGTTGAAGATTCTGTCATAGGTTGAGGTTGGAAATCAAAACCAAAATAGGTAAAAAAGACGAGTATGTTTATGTTTATCTTTCCTTTAACTGCCTTGTGCTGTAATTCCTGGAATGGAAGAACTGTCTAGTTCAAAGAGATTGTCCATTGAATCATTCTGTCACAGAGTCCATGCTATATGTATTGCGTAGCTGCTGCTTGTCGTTCTTCTTTGGAATCTGTAATTGGAGAATTGCTTCTAAGAACTGCCTTGTGGAAACTGAAACATTATTCATCAGTTGACTTTGTATTGGTGGTCTGCTAGAAAAGCTTTGAATACAAGAGGACCAGTGCTTTTGTCTTCAGTGTTGGGCAGCAAGCCATAGCCAAGTGGGATGTTGCCAGTGTCTTGGGTTTGTTTAATAGTAGAGAGGAATGTGTTGCATTGTTTTCATCCTCAAGTCAATTACTTGTTTCTAGACGTATCCCTTCTGGAACTCACTTCAGATTTTGGAAGTCATTGCTGTTAAGAGAAGAGTGAAAAGTTTAATGCTTTTTATTTGAAAGCCCTGTCTCCCAAGCTACATTCAGTGCCAATTACAATTTGAAAGATCTACACAATATTTCTCAGGACAATTATATTGATGTGATAGAAAATTAAGTTTTTCAGGCATATGGTATAACTTGTATAATAAGTTTTATGTCGGGCATAGAATACCAGCTGGAAGAGGAAAAAGAGAACATAAAATAAACTGGTTATATGAATGAAGTACCTGCCTCTGAACCTGAAATTTTAACCATGGGGGATGCCCCATGGTTAATTTTTTAAGGTAAACATTCCTTTGTATCAATTACTATATTTGCTGTTTCTTGTGAGTTCCTTACTTTACCTACTTTAGTTTGCTACTCTTTGCTATCACTATGATAAATAAAAAAAACCTAGTGGAAGATAGTTGATGGCATTTGGTTCTGGACTAATTATTTGGTCTAATAATCAGAAATAGTGACCGTCAACTCCATTTATATTTAATGGGGGCGAGTGACAAATTACTCGGGTTTGCAAAGTTGTCAACTCTCTTTCTTCTAATCCAGGAGGAGGAGTCCATGACTCTCAGTTCAAGACAATTGCTCATTTACGCTGCAGCCCAGTTTCTAAACAACTAGAGTTAGGCGACAGTAGTCATTGTGAAAGGACAGATTGGCAGCTCGTGGGTACTCCTTGTGCTTTCTGCCCAGGGAAAGCTACAATCAGGCTCCTTCACCCTCTAGTTAGACTTGACTCTCTTCAACTTTCTAAAAGTAGCTGAGGGTCCACCCACGCAACCTCACTCTTTTAACTTTCCAAATTACCCTCTGGTGCCCACAAATAGAGGAAATCTTGCCTTGTAATTTGTGTTGTCTCTACTGATAATTGAGAGAGGCTCCTTCTATTCCCAGAGGGCTTAGGGTGGGAGGGGTAGTTCAGGGTGGGAAGGGTGGTGTTGTTGGAGAGAAGTCAGGATGATAGGATAGTAGATGGGTGGGAAGGCGAGCAAAAACAGGGTATGCTAGAGACATCAAGATGTGGGGGTATGGGCGACTAAAAATAGGAACATCCAAGTTCACAGAGTCTGGGGCCAGGCCAGGCCAGGCAGATCATTGATGGTCAAAGATGCTAGTTTTCAAAGCAGCCTATTAACCGTACAGACCAACTGGTGCCATCGCTTTATAGCTCTGGATTCGTAATGTATCAGCCAAGTTTCATTGCACAGTATTTACTTTAATCGATCAGCAGAACCTACCCCATGCATAAGAAAGTTTTGTGCACTGAATGGAAACTTTACTTGGAATACAATACAGTTTCATGTAGTAGATTTCGTTGTGTAATTACATCAGCGTGTGCATTTTAATCAGTCACTGCTAAGGAAGCAGTCTTTTCTTCTTTCTAGCCACTTCTGTACAGTAATTTCTAATCTTCCTGAGTCTAGGTTTTCTACAGCAGGTTTATCTATCCGATGGACATCTTTCCATGGATAAATCTATGTTTACACAGGAATAAGTGATATATGGTTTCGGGCTGTATTGAGATACATTTGCTAATTTTAAAAATAATAACAACGAAGACTATAGTAGGGTACAGCAAATAACTGTTGAAAATAAAATTTACTAATTTCATTCCAAACTATTTATTAAAAATAAAAAACCTAAATAGAATAAACTAAAAATAAAAGAAAAGGGGCAAAAGAAAATGTGAATAAAATAATATATTAATATAATAATAGTGACATAAAAAAGAAAAAAAAATGCTATAATATATTCCTTCGAATGTATTCCATCCCCAATATAAGAAGAATAAAAGATAACCAACCTTTTCAGAACATCCATTGAAAAGTGCAGTATTTTTTTTAATGTGAAACTAATGTAGATTTTACATTGAAAGAACTACTCTGGATATTTCCTAAAACTGGATATCATTTTTTCTAAGTTCCAAATAGCTTATTTATTATCCGATTTTATTTTAATCTTTTTAACATTGTTGATAATATTAAATTGCTGCTTGATTTCCTCAAAAGCCTTTTCTAATTTATTTGAAACAACTGAGTTTTTTTGAGAGTGCTAAAGCACCCAAATAAAAAAATAATAATAAATAAACTCTACGTTCAGATGGCATGGTTATTTATATTCATTTTATAATCTTTCCAAGTTTTTAAAAGTATCAATAATAAATGCCTGGAAATAACTAGCAATCAGTGTTTTTCCAATAAAAAGTTCTTCCATTTTTAAATAGCCTTCCTACTTACATAGGATTACTATATCCAGGGTATAAAACTTCAGCTAATCACTAGATGACACCAGAAAAATCCAGCTAAGACAAGGTAGCTCTTTGTTTACAAATCTAATTCAAGTTCAAAAGAGTTTATATAATAAAAAGTAGCATTTTTAAAAACCCCTAGAATCAGAACCTCTCTGCCTGAGAAAGGACATATAATGTATCTCTAACATAGATTGACAGATTGGAGTAAAACATGAATTCTGAGGATGGTGCTGTTTTATATTATGTATATTCTGTGAAAATTAGGATAAGAATTTACTTCAAGGAAAGATCACAGCATAAGTCAGTAATGAAGTTACCTATGTAAATAAAAATATTTAAGTATATTACTCAGAAATGTTGTGGGGGTTACTACAAAACCCACATTTTTCTAAGTAGAAAGATTAGATTCCTCGTGCTATGTGGATTCTGTGCCTTGATGGATTCAAGCGCCAAACTTTTATTTATATTCACTCTACAGCATTTAGAGCGTGAGCCAATTGTATGCCATCCTGATCTCCAAGAGCCGTCAGCTTCTGATTCACAAGATCTCCCTGATGAGTTCTTTGAGGTTACAGTAGATGATGTGAGAAAACGTTTGGCCCAGCTCCAGAATGAAAGGTAAATTTATTTTTCACTAGTAGTTAACTAATAATTTTTATGGCCAACGTGTATACAATATAGATTGTTTCTTTGATTCTGACGGAATCCTAAACAATGAATATGCTCAGGAGTTGTTTCCCAGTTGTATTTCAATTCAATCCTTTATTGTCAATGCACAACATTGTGCAGCGAAATTGAATGAGCCTCCATCGGTACAGTCACACAAAGCACAGAAACATAGAATACATTCAAATACAGAATACATCTCTTAATGTTCTTAATGTTCTTCATATTCTTGAAGATTTTGCTTATAGTCTTCCAGTTGCATGCTCACCTGCCCAGAGGTGAGTTTATGCTTTTCTCTAAATACTAACTTTGTAGGGGGAGAGTTATATTAATGTATGATAGAAAAAAAAAACCCAAACCAAGTGTAATAGCACCTATTTTGATTAACAAACTGTATTATAGGCATAAGCTTTATGAGCCACACTTATTTCATCAGATGCATAGAATGCCTACACTGATGTTGGATTTAAATTGGGGTGCAGGGAGGGTAATACAGGTCAGTTATGCAAATTGCAGGTTACATATGAGACAGTTTTCCAAAATGAAAAACAAGGCTTTAAGAGCACCATTTAGCAGGAGTTTCTGGACTTGCATTAAAATGTTTCAGGTAATCTCAAGAGATCTCAACAACTGCAACCATTATTGTTTATTGAGATACTTTTATTCTGTCATACAAAAAGCATACACTTGTTAATAACATAAAATTAATCAGAAAATGTACTACCAGATTCCTTTTAATGCTAGAGGATCTAACATCGTTGCAGTATTTTCTTAAATATGATTGTTGAGACATTAAAGTACCATGTACTTCAAAGAAAAAGTATGAATGTCGACTCAGCAGTAGAAGATAAATCCACTTCTGTACTGTATCTTATTTAGGCAGTAGATGTTAATTTCCTTTATCATTTATAACTTAACTTTTTAAGTAGAAAAGTTTTTTTAGCCACACATATTTTTGTCCCAAGTCACGGCAAATATTTGCAGATGGCAATTTCTACTTCTTGCAATTCTGAAGATTCTTTGGAATAGAATTTTCCTACTTCTTACTAGTTTCCAGGAATACCAACCAATTCATCTAGGTCACAAAATTGCTTGGAAGTTTTTTTGTTTTTTACATTTTTATCTGCTTAGATGCATCTATTATAAACACTGGAAAAAGGATGGATGAATGGTCAACAAAGCTCATGGTTTCTTTGTTTATATGACAGTGAATGCATTTAGTTCCCTTTGATCATAGAGCAAGTCTTTACAAGTGTTAATCCAAAAAGCAAGTCCAAGCTATTTTTAAGTCAGAATATCTCTGTCCTCTGAATTGTGATATTATTGGTTTGAAATCTGGAGTCTTCATCTGCAGGTGAAATAATTTAGAAAGTATCCATAAAATGGGACTATATACAGGGAAGAAAGGTGCCCCATTGAAAATAGTGATTAGGATATTGTATTGATGCCGTGGAAACCTCTGTCCAAGTCCACCCTCAGCTGCAGAAAGGCAGTGGATAACCTGAGACTCTTTTATCTCAATCTACCTCACAGGATGCTTATCAATAAAAGTTGGAGCAGAGGATTTTGAGTATACCACCTTGGGGTCCTGAACAAAAAGTGGGAAAAGCAAATAACGTAGAATGAAAGCAGTTATGTTAATATGAGTAAAGACAGTGTGCTATATTGCAGAAGACACAGTTCTACTGTTTTCTTCCAGCTTTTACTAAAACTCTGTAAGCATACCAGCTACCAACACTTTCTAAATATTCATATGTTTTATAGACTATTTTTCTTTCACTTCTGTAAAACCTATAAATTAATTTCTATAAATATGTCTATAAGAAACCTTCCCAAACTGGTCACTTTCTAGAAGACACATGAGCCTAAACTCTCAAATATTTAGCAGTGACCATGCTGGCTGGAATTCTGAGTTAAGGACTACCCATCTGGAAGACCTCTGACTGAGGAGAGTTACAAAGTTGTATTTATAAGCTCACTGTCAGTTCTCCATTGATAATAAATACTTTATATTTATCTGTCTTAAATCAATATTTTAACTGCCAAATTAATTATGTCTGTCTTAACTTTCAATAATTCTTTTTTATATTGTAGGATAGGATTTTGTTGCATTATACTGTATATAAGATTAAATTTACCTTTTTGTTCAGCCAGCCATACCCTTATGGGATTTGAACCTGCATTGCCTGCACTCTAGGCAGATGTCTTAGCCATTAGGCTACA
>JAEANM010028069.1:0-10429 GCA_017656035.1 Myanophis thanlyinensis
ATAAATAACAGAGCCAAGGTTCTACAGGACTCTTAGATCCAATGGGACAGATCCAGATCAATCAACCAAACATCGTAGACAAGGACCAGAAGACAGCGGTGGTGATAGAAGTAATGGTTTCTACTGATACTAACATGAGGAACAGTAGTGGTATTCAGCCTGGTCACATCAGTTCTAGCAAACCAATAGTGGTGATGAGCATTTGGAACCACCCACCCACCCGACCCCACCCTATCCTCTTCTATATCCCCTTCTTTTTTTTCTTTGTGTTTGCTTTGTTCAGCTGAATCGCATGGAACAGCTGTTTTCTATGTCTCCACAGCCTTCCTACTCACCCAGGCTGCCTCTGATAAGTCCAATACTTGCAGTTTAAAAGCCGTGCAGCAATGAAGCGTGCAGCAGAACCGATAGTAAAACTGGTTAAATCAAACCACTGATCAGGAAGATGGAGTAGGAGAAGCTGGAGAACTACCAGGGCCTGAAGGAGGAACTAGAACAAATGTGGAAAATAAGGGCCAGAGTGGTCATAGTGATGGTAGAAGCACTCAGGGTTGTTATTCCTAAACCGGGAGAATGGCTTCAAAAGATGCCAGGAACAACATCAGAACATCTGTTCAGAAAAATGCATTGCTAGAAACAGCTAAGATATTGTGCAGAATCCTCAACCCACCCACCCCCAGGTCTCTATCAATTAAAATAAAAATATATTAATATAATATACTATTAGCCCTTTTTTCTAAAACCATCAGAATGTTCAGCTGTTATAAATGATAATCACGTTATTTGCACCCATTATTTCTGAACATTTGTCTCCTCACATTTCTACTTCATTGTTTCCATTTTTTTAAAAAAATTGTCCATTGTTGACTTTTAAGTCCCAAAATTATTGCGCCTAAAAACTTTTGCTGTTATTGTGTAATGAAACTAATGGTAAGGACATTCTTGTCCTTAGCATTAGCGGGGAAATAATTATTATAAGATATAAGAGACTCTGCGCCTAAGGAGACATCTCAGAAAGCAAAATTTGCTCCCTTTTCTCTTATTCCAAAGGAGCCAAAGATAAAGTTTTGAGGTTATACTGAACAAGAATGTTCATTTTGGCAAATTTTCAGATTCCTATCCTATCTGAGTTTACGTTTGGTTTAGCTTTGCAATTTTATTGCTGCCAGCTCACTCGTCACCCACAAAATACCGGGTTAGAGACTCCTAGGAACCTTTCATTGCCAGGAATGGCAACCACAAAAATAAGTCACTCTCAGGACTTTGTAAGCAGAGGAGACAAACCACAGATTTGTTCCTTCTTGGAATAGGAAGAGGGAAGGACACTGGGTCATCTCAAATGGGATGGGGTATCTGGGGCACGCTGCAGGTGGGGAAAAAGACACGACCACAGGAAATAACTGGTTTGCCAAGCAAGAGACGTCCTCTGTTGCAATCATTTTACACACAAACCCACTGAAATCAATTATTTGCTTTTATAAACAGGCAGGGAAATTTTAGCCTTCCAGGAGCGTCCAGGCCATCATGTTAAATGACAGGTTGCCAGGAAGTCTGTATTATACTTTATTTTTTTCCTGAATGTGTTTCTGAATTGTTGACCAGACCTGAATGATACCTAAGTTTTGGTTCAGAGACATGATTCTAAAGGTTATTTGCCTTCACCTTCTTTTCAGCCGTTTTAATTGTAAATCTGCACCAATTGGCAACATTGTAAGATGCCTTTTAAATTTAGATTGTGTGTGTGTGTGTGCATGTGCGCGCGCGCCTTTGAGTTCCCACAGATTTTGAGTGGTTTGCCATTACCTGCTTCCTAGGATTGAGAGAATGATTGTCCCAAGATTACCCCAACAGCTCAGATATGGAAGCTGCTACACAGAAGTAAAGCTGGCAATCCTATCCGATCCTAGAGCCCAATTTCACAGCGTCTCACATCTGGTTACCTGCACAGAAGCACCCCGGAAAGCCACAGATGTCTCCCAGACAATCATACCCATATCCTTTATGTAGGAGACAGACTTGCCAAGCCAAAAGAAGGAGTCAAAAGGGGACTTTGTTTAGAATCCCCACATGGGCACAAGAGGGTGAAATTTGACCCCTCCCCTCTTGAATGCCATTGAATCTCATCTAGTCTCACCCAGGTGGAAACCATCAGTCCGGGAAGATTCCTGTGAATAGGTTTGAGCAATAAAATAATTAATTGAACTCTTCAAGTGTGGGTCTGGGTATTTGTGCCTGATGCTTGCATATGAATAGTCTTTGACTTATAAAAAGTCATTAATGACAGTTCAAAGTTACAATGAATCCCCAAAACAGGGTGTCAAAGTCAATTTCATTGAGGGCCACACCAGGGTTGTGTTTACCTCAGGGATTGGGGTGGCTGTGGACAGGGTGGGCCTGGCCAGTTTGACATCACTTGGGGTGGGGTCTGATGGCCCGAATGCTAGTGAAAATGGGCTCCCAAGCTGTTTTCAGCCACAACAGCCTCCTGCCCACCCACCCCCCGAGCTCCATTTTCGCTGGCAGACAGTGGTAGGCTGTCGCAGCTGAAAACAGAGCCTGGGAGGGCCGTGCATGGCACTCCCAAGCTCTGTTTTCGCTGGCAGAGGCATTGTGGGCCATTTCTTTGCTGTTTCTAGAGCAGTCCCATGGGTCAGATCTAAGTACCCCATGGGGCGATTTGGCCCCCAGGCCTTTACTTGGAACACTAAAGTTTGGGACACCCCTGCCCCCAAACCTACTTACAACTGGATTCCAAAATTCCAATATGTTTCCCCCAGGTCACATGACAATTTGGATGCTGGGCAACCAGTACACATTTAGCATCTTTGAAGCATCCCATGGTCATGACCCCAACTTACAACTGGTGTTTAATTCTAGTTTTTGGAGAAAAAGGTGCCACAGCTAGCAATATTTTAGTTAACAGGCTCAGCATTCAACTTATGACTGCTGTGATTGCTTAATGACAGCTGCCAGACAAAGTCATAAAATCGGGTCCAACCACATGACCTGCTTTATGACTGCCGTGATTTATGGCTATAATTGTGGAGTTCGATTATGGTAGCAATTGAGGAGTACCTGTATTCAATCATACAATTACGATCTTAAGACAACCATTTTCATTGTAAAGAACAAATGCACTTATCATTATTTACAGTATCACAACTGTAACAATAACTTTTTTAAAAAAATAATTGAGAAACACAACCTTTCAAATTTTGATGCATAAGGTTTATTGAGGAAAAAAAATACCACATGAGACTTGTAATGAGTGTTTTTGCTTTCCCAGTGGAACTTTCTACATAGGCAAATAAATATTGCTAGCTTCTTGCTGACTTTTCCTTGTCCTTTTGTTTAAAATAGAAGGTATCTATTCTGAGGCCAGCCTGTACCTGGATATTGTTTATAGAAGAGCTACTAGACTCAGTGTAAGAACCCACACTACAACAAATAACCCAAGTGTATGAGGCAGATGAAAAGAACATAAATTAAATTACTAATAGGGACTTTATCATGAGAGATAGCTACAGTATTAGAGATCTTGAAGGCAACACAAGAACTAAATGCAAGGACCAGGAACACACAACCTCCCAGATGTTGTTACATTGCAAATCGTATCATTCTTGATCATTGATCCTGCTAGTTCAGGCTAATAAGAGTTGCAGAACCAAAAGTTCCTCATCTCTATTCCAAGGGTACATCAGTCTTAACGACTGCGGATTAGCTTAATGGACATTGCAAAATATATATTGTAAAATCCAGTTGGTCACATGATTGCCCACTTAACGACAGTATGACTTACAACCATAATTCCAAGCTCAATTACAGTTGTAAATTGAGGACTACCTATACCCAAGAGGGCTCAAGAGGTCGAGTTTAATATTATTTTGAATCTTGATTGTTGCCTCAATAAGCTCTAACTCAATTACCGTCCCACCAATCTCTTGGTTAGAAGAAATGCAAAGCTTCCTTCCCCAAAGTCAGAAAAGTTCTGGATCCTTCCCTCCCCACTTGATTTTGAAGCACTATAGCCAATATCTGTCCTAACCTGAACTAACATTGCCAAGTGATTATAAGTAGACTTGTTTAAGCTGGTTAGCAAATATCTCTACTGGAGTTATTAAATCTCATTATGCTTTAACTTTGTGAATAATGAAAAGAGAAAAGTAAAACACGGTGACTCAGCTATGAGCTGAGCTTTAATTTTAAGATTTTGTTTTAAACAATGCTTGCTTTTCTATTTTTTGGCTGGGTTTTTTTTTTTTTTTTGCTTTGTTTTTGGTGGACATCTCTTTTACCAAAGCAAATAAAAATATTTGCAATGCTCCTGTTAGCTAACTGCCTTCAAAACATGAATGTATTGAAGTATTAAATTAAATTAATACACATTTTGGCATTTGTTTTTCCCTGCTGTTTGGCGTTAAATGCTGTACCAATTGCAAATGTCTCTTTTATGTACCTAGGTGAGGAAAAGTGTGACATTATGCAGCACTGAAGGAAGTTCAAATCTCTCAGGAGCAGAATGTTAAAACATCTCTGATCAGTTGGTGTTATTTAAAAAACCCTACATAATTTCCCACCAGGTGTAAAAAAGAAGGGCCATCCTGATCTTTTCCCTATGCCATATATAAATCAAATTAAATCTGTCACACATAAACCTCAGATCCATCTAGGATCTGAGCAAGGTGATGGTGGGTTTATTTTTTGGCACAAGGATGCAGAACAAGTCAATTGCTGATCACAGGGGTTTAAGAGGGGTCCAATTACAACAAACACAAAGAGTCTAAGTAGTCATTGTAAATCTTGCAGCAAACAACGGCAAGTAGATTCTGAAAATAGGATATTGATTTTCTGCTCTTGTTGAGGAGTGTAAGGCAATCTGTTCTAACCCATCTGAGAATATGGCAATTTTAGGATTTTTATTTTTTTTTGACCTGGGGCCCAAATTATGCTTTCAGTTGAGTCCATCAAAACAGTTTACTGTAACTGCTAATTATAATATGGAGGATTATTCTGGTTTAATACAGGAAAACACTAGAAACTTATCACTTATCAACCCAAGTTTTTTTTAAATTGTGTACATTTCTTACAAATCAAAAGTATATTGGTTCATTTAAGGAGTGTGAGAGGACTGACTTAAATCCACAGTAAATATCCTGCCTGGGATCATAGATATTTTAATTTTGAGAAAGCTAGAGTATTGTAGGTATTTTATAGTATTATTAGTGGCTGGATAGATCTGCGATTTGTGTGTGACAGATTATTAGATTCATATAATGGTATAGGGAAAAGAAGGTTTTTTTTTTCCTGAAAATCTATTTTAGCATATTATTTTACTTAACAGATTTTTTACTTTAACTGACAAGGTACTGGATGCCCTCTAGCGGTAACAACTTGCCATGTCTTATAAACGTATTTCCCCAATAAGCATTTCTTTAACCATTCAGCTGTGCAAAATCCTTTGAAAAAGATGCTTTTGAAAGCATAGGAACACACACAAAGCATCGCTTTTTCAAATGGTAAACCAGTGTTTCCAGGCAGTGAAAGCAATCATGTGAACCTAGGAAAAGACATGTGTGTCTTAACCATTTGTAAAGTGGTGCAGGATTCGCATCTACCCCTTTGTATTAAGAAGGATTTGCAAAACTCACAAGTATTCTACAAGAAAGTAGCTAAAATATTTGGATCTTTGCCCAGGATTCTTTGAAGTGTTCAGAAAACTGGCCTCCTTTCATAAAGACTATTTAGTAAAAGATAAAACTGAAAGTCTGTTTACTTTAACAACCATGTGGTTTAATTAAGTGCAACGATTTATTTAATAAATTTGGAAAAGGTGGCCACAAAATCGGACACAACTCATTGAACCACTTTACTTAACAGAAATTCTGGTCCCAATTGTGGTCGAAAGTCAAGGACTCCCAGTATATGTATATACATAATTGAATCTGGAAGTTATTTTTTATGTCTAGCATTTAATTTAAAATGTTTTCTGGATACAAGTCCCTAACTTCTGCCATTTGGTTATATTTTTTCCTATGACAAAGTTGCTACGTCTCTCCTCTGATGCCTATTAAATGGAACTTTACCTATTATTTAGTAATATTTCTAGTTGGTATGCATTTATACCTGTACTGAACACAACTGACTTCTAATATTGTCCACTTGTTATCTGCTTTTCATTTTATATTCCACTTTAGTACATTTGTTGTCTTTATTCCATTACTTATGTTAACTGCAATGCACCATTTTAAAAATTATACATTGTATTGCCTGATTTTCACATTCACATCTTTATTTCCATTCAATTTTAACCTTTACTTTCATAATTTTATTTCTACTTTGCTCTGTGTATTACTGTGCTACATTGTTCCAACAGCTTATTTTTAATAGATACTTTGAACCTCAGTTTTATCAACTTCATGCAAAAATCTGACCAAAGTATTTTAAAATATTTTACAGAGATGAGACTACAGTACAACAAGAGACAGGTATTTCTCAAAGAAACAGTTTTCAGAAATTTCCTGAGCTTCAAGCAATTTTATCTGCTGATTTTGAAACAGCACAAGGAAATATATTTTCTTAGTTGGTTTCCATTTTCTTGTAAAAATGAATTATAAAGTAACAAGCATTCATTGTATTCTAATTGGCACACCATAACCTTAAAAACCAATCAATAAACTCTTGTCCTAAAACCCTGAAATATGATTTTATTAGAAGAACTGATAAAACCTGAGAAGTCATAGTGATCTGATCTTTGTAAGAAACAGATATGAATGGATAGATTACACTTTATTACCTTGTTCCTACAGAGCTTTTAATTTGGGTTTTCAAAAGATGTTCTCTTTACATTATTATATCTTCCCGATTTGCATCTTTCAACTTGAAAATCTGAGAATTTATAAAGAACAGCTTGGGAAACCGGATGTCAGGAGCAAATGTTCCTATGCATATTTTTCTGACATCAGTTCAATATATACCCACCTGGCTATGCCCCAATTAGGGTAGGGATCTACTGATACCCTCTTTGTGGCAGAAAGGAGAGAAGGAGTAATAAATACATGATTCATTCACAAATGCACATCTCTAGATTGAATTTTTATTCCCCAACTACATCAGAGGATGAAAACAAGCACTATTTCACTTGGGGAAACAACAAGATCAGTGCCAGATCTGGCTGCAACCCCCCCCCCCCCCAGATATTTGGCCATTTTGAAAAGATTGGTTGAACATAATTCATCCTAACCATAGCTGTTCCACAGTAAGGCTTATATCAAGTATTCAGGTTGGGAATATTAAATACAACAGGCAATCAATCTCTTCACCTGCCTTATTAAGGCATTTGAAAACCATCTTTGTTTCTGCAGTGCTCATCTGATCACTATTTTTTTTTATTTTTTGCTGTTTAGTGTCTAACCTTTAGAAACCCATTATTTTGGAAATCATGAAATACTTTGTGTTGGCCAGTTATGTCCTTCTGTTAGAAATGCTGCACCCTGGAAAATAAAGAAGCTGGAAGCACCCTCTACTTCAATTTAACTGACTCCCACAACAACTATGTCCAAGTCTACAATATGACTTCCTAAAAAAAGTTTGGCATCAATCAGAAGTGGATTTCAGCACATCCACCCAAAATCCTGATAGATCAGATAAGTTCCTATAGGGCTATGGAAAAATTTCTGAAGTGACTTATTAAGAAAAGCAACTGAGTCAAGATCAGCACCTCTGAGGTATTTGATGTACTTCCTCCTGCAACTTCAAACTGACTTTTTCTTTTTAAGACAGCCAAAGAACAGCAAACTCATTGATGTTATATCATTCCTTGGACAGCTCATAGAAATTATGCAGCTAACACACAATTCCACCTTGCTGTCTAACATCTCCCAGCACCAGAAAGTTTCTTAAGGGCTGTTAGTGACCAATAATTAAAAAAAAAAATGAAAATACTTAGAATGCACCATATAGACAAGAGATTATCTTGTTCTACCTGAATCTGATTATACTGTGCACAATGCATTTTCATTATCCTGAGATAGATACTACCATATTTTTACCTGGTATGGTAAGCTATGAGGACTGTATCATATCACACAGGCTATCTCACAATTCTGCTATAGAAGGTGGTCTACATTTTCCCTGTTTATCTAATTACCTACTAGCTGTTCTCCTACATATAATTTGTCTCATAAACGAAGCTAAGTCTTGTAAACATTTATATTTAGCTAAAAGTATTTATCTGAGTAGTCCTTGGGTGTAAATCAGTTGTTGGTAGCTGGCTATATATCATGTAAAGCAGTGCAACTCTTCCTAATTTTAGAATGCGTATACCTGAAAATAGGATAATAAAAACATATATTCTCCACATTTGGAGATGGGAGGAGAATCGTAATAGTTTATTCTCAGCATAATGCACATCAGAAGCCTAGCTTAATTTTCTTATAAAGATGTAGACCTATAATAATTAAACACAAATGATGTTTCAAGTTTTACAATTTTTTGTCAAAGGCATCTTCCTAGTGCTTCTAAGGAAAACAAAAATAGGCTGCTATGAATGTTCTACTAGAAAACAAAACTAAAAAGTAGTAGGATTTGCTAATAAATTAATAAAGGCTTTATCCCCACAAAGCTGTTCAATTATGGCACAAGTGATAGAGGTGTTTGCAAAGCACCAGCCAAGGCTTAAGGTTAGTCACCCTTCCTAAAGGCATTCATTCCACAAGAACCAACCTACCAAATTCTTATTCTACTACAATTGTAACATACATCTGGAATTCAGTCACTCATATTGGACATTTCTGATGCATTCAACATTTCTTTTTTTGGTTTTGAGTATAGGACCCATAGTCATATCCTTCACATTTTAAGACTGTTACAAATCTGAATCTTTATTGTTCTGAAATGATAGAAACTTAAGACAAAAACCTCCAATTTTCAGTCTCAGAAGTGTGTGTGGTTCAATGCCCTTTTTCATGTGTAACAAGGCTTCCTTTAAAAATAAAAGGAAAAAAAATGACTAAAGTTCATTAAGGATGTGAACGCAATCCTTGGTTTTGAATCAGTGTTTGTAGATTGGGCATCGCAAGATCCAGCGGTCTTTCTCACAGCTGCTCTTGCTATGATGCTTGGCGATCCTTTTGCCATTCCACAAATTCATCCAGAAGAACAGGCCCTGGGAGGGGAGAAAATGGCAATTACAAACTGCAGTACTTCAGAGGAAATTCAGATTTTCTGGCTGCAGCAAAGACAATGTAATTCCAAAGTGGACAATCAATCATTCTTTTAATTAATTTGTTGTGCTTTTATGCATTTCATTTTGACTCTAAGACCTAGGAGCTCTGTAAACAAACAAGAAAGCAATTTACTATCACTGCAACCTTAGTCAAGACATTTTTTTTAATCTGATGCTGAAAATTAAGAATATTTTGACAACAGTTCTGTGATTTTATAAGCAGGCCTAACGAGGAAACGTGCCCTAACATATAATTTAGATTTTTCTTCCCTCATGGCTAAGACATATTCTTTGTATTTTTTCGGTCATACAATGTTAGCTTAAAATATGCTGACATATAACTATGTTAGTTTTATTTAATACAAAAACAACAGCTGAAGCAGAAGGCAACACAGGGAAAGAATTCTTCAAACCATGTTCTACACTGTACCACTCCAGAGAGAAAGAATGGAAAATGGACATTAGTGACAATACTAGCCAAACTTATGTTATTTGCCAATATATATAGTATTCTGCAACTACAGTACCAGTCTATTGCTAGCAGAGATTTTTTTTTAAATACTAGGATTGGAAACATGTTTGGTTTTGTATTTTAAGCAGAGAAAAAGGTCATACTTTCATTCATGGAAAAAAACAGGAACACAACGAACCTTCTTCTTTTTCCCAATTCTTACTGCTAAAAATGAACCATAGCCCAATTTATCCACTTCAGAATTAGGCCCTGTCCATGCATTTGCACTGGATCTTCCATTAGTAAATGTTCAGAATTGGTGGCAACTATGTATTTTGATTATAAACTGGCATATATGGCCTCATGTGAACAGAGATCATTAACCTTTTGGGCTTTTCCCCTCCTCCTACAAACAGTGACAAGCAGTAATATGTTTTGCAGAAAAATCTTGCAACAAGATTTATTAGGAAAACAAAAGGCTGAAGACAAGGTATATGCTAAAACTGCAGTAAGTCAGCTTGTAAGTAAGAGCTACAACTATAGACAGGAACATCTCTGCAATACAATTTATAAAACAAGTGTCCTCTTTGCTGGAAGACTCTTGAGCCACTTATTCCTCCGATAAACCCAAGGTAAGATAGAAAGTAGCAAGTATTTTGATACTATATTCTTCAGTTTATTCATTTATTTATTTATTTAATTTATATACCGCCCCCTCTCCCGCAGGACTCGGGGCGGTTCACAGCCGATAAAAA
>JAEANM010028070.1:0-10428 GCA_017656035.1 Myanophis thanlyinensis
ACCCAGGTCCCAAGCCATGGAGCGCTTTAAAGGTGAGAACCAATACCTTGAATCGCACCCGGAAAGCCACAGGGAGCCAGTGCAGCTCGCGCAGAAGAGGTGTAACATGGGAGCTCCGAGGAGTTCCCATAATTGCCCGCGCGGCCGCATTCTGCACCATTGTCTGCTACAATATCAGTTAGGCTCTCTTGGATATTTCCTCTTAATTTTTCACCCTTTCTTACATTTCAGCTGAATTCAGAAGTCTGCAATTTCAATAGGTGATAACTCATATATCAGCAATAAATATTGTCTAAAAGAATGATTAAAAGCCTCTTGTATTGTGAACCACTCAAGAGTTGTTCTCTAAGATCATACAAGTCTCAGATAAATAATTTTCAACCATGACATTAGTAATGAGTAATTAATTAGTTTCAATTATTTAGTAACAGAATACAATTGTAAACTTATGAGTTCACTGAGACTTGCTTCTAGAAAAATAAGAATTAAATCTTAGAGGTTCAAACCAAAATATCAAAAACAATGCAATCTAAGAGCTTATTGTTCAAGAGAAAGGGTGGAAGATCAAGAGAAGTATCATCTTACCCAATTGGCAATATATTGATAGTATCACTAAATGCCAACTGAATTTAAGTGATTATCACTACATAAAGTGCTTAACTATGGTTTTGTGAGGTTTTAGGTATTAGCTTACATACTTCTGAGATTTATACTAGAAACAAATATTTGCCCATTAAATGCATATATAAATTTGTTAATTAAGCAGATATGGGAAAGGGATATGGAAAATACTAATACTTTGCAATAAAATCCCATAATCCTATATTCTTTTGATGGTAATCATTTTTTTAATTTTAATTAATTTGGAAAAAATCTTTAGCATAGTCTATATTTTTATATACTACGGTAGGTTGTTCAGAACTGTATTCTTGGTAGTTGATTGTCTTGACTTCAAATTATTGTGTGTATGTGTATCAGAGAGAGAGGGGGAGGGAGAGATGGGGAAAGAGAGAGAGAGTAATGCCTCCTTTTTCATTCAAGGTAACTTCTTAAAGAATTAGTATTATCTTGAAAAACAGAAGAGATAAAATAAATACAGTTGAGTTGAGGCATGATTCCTGATGAGATATTCTGAGATACTTTTACCAAGACAAAGGGAATTCCCTTCTTTGTCAGAAAAAGAAGGGAAGGCAAGCAGGGAAAGTGAGAGTTATCAAAAGACATCATGTTCCAGATAAAATATATATCAGGAAAAAGGACTGTAATTGAACAATACTTTACTAAGGTGGACTTCTGACAATAACATTCAGTATTTCAGTGTTAGTGACAGATCTCTACTAAGGATAGAAATCAAACATACAGTAGTCTTAAATTCCAAAAATACAGCATTCATAACACTGAAAACAATAGCTCCAGTTTTAAAAAAAATAGAAGCAGAAACAAGGTAAGTTTGTTCATGGGCAATTTGGTTTAATCACTGCCTAAGTGATTAAACATATAAGATGCTTATGGAACAGGATGAGAAGCTGCCTTCAGTGTTTTTGTAATGTCACTAACATGTGTCAGGGCAGCACGCAAGCTTGTGATAGAATCCTGCCAGTTCTGCATTTCCTTGTGTTTAGGAAACCAGCATACATAATTCAATGTGAATTTTTCACTGCTAAATAGTTCTGAAACAGTATTTCAGTATTTCAGAACCCCTTTGTGCAGAACATTAAGCAATATCCTTATTCTTCATGCATATTTAGACTTAAGATTCTTTTATAGATAATGGAATAGCATGTTTCAGGAAGCGTAAGCATGAGTAAGAAGTACATTGCTGGAACTAGTCTGAAAACTAGCTTATGGTTGTGACACACAAACTTCCTGAAAATGGAGGCTTTACCAAGTTGAAAAGATCCTCAGTGAATCACTCGAGCTCATTGCAAAATCTTGAACAATGCAAATGCTTGTGCAACTTGCCAGTAGTCCTAAGTACAAGTTTTGTGGAGTTTGCTTGCCCATATTGAATACAAATATGGAATTGTAATAGCCTCTTCAACTTAAGATTCAGATTTCATTTATACCGCAGTGACTAATTCAAGGAGGTAGGAGGAACAAAACAAAATTATCCCAGGCTAGCGAAATAAAATGGCTCATTCTTGAAAAACAGGTTCTTTTTGGGAAGAGTTTCTGGAAACCTAAGTAAAGACTTCCCGATGACAGATAAAAGTCTTTACTTTAACCAAGAAAGAACTTTATAATCTGCAAAAAAACAGGTTGAAATGAGAACAAGTCGTTCCTTCCTTCTCCTATTAAGCCTGTAAAGCTTGTTCTACACCTACAATCCTTCCAGGTGAACTGAGACCGCCGTTTCCGACGCCTCCCCCCCCCCCAAACATCGCTTGAAACCTCCAGGTAACTCGCAAACTCGCCCCTCCCCCTTTCATCTTCTCCCTTATACCCCCCCCCAGCCCAGCCCCCCCCCCCAACCAAAACGGCCCTTCCTAACTTCCGCTGTCCCAGGTTCCTTTGACTCATCCTCAGCTACCTTCCCACCTGCTTGGACTCTTCCTCTCTACACTTCCCCTCACACACACACCCAGAGACACACCCGGCGTCGCTGCCGCGCGTCTTTTCTTTTCTGGAAATTCTCGAGCCTCCACAGCCCGAAGGGCATCCTGCCTGCCCGCCCCGTTTCCGTCCTTTCCACACACCTATTGCTGAGCGCTAGTCTTTCTTCTCCCGAGATTCCATTTCCCCGACCCCGTTGTTCCTCTCCGTTTCTTTACGTCACAGTCTCAGGGTTTTCCTTTTCCCTGACGGCACTTTTCCCTCACCGCGCCATTGGTTGTGACCCTGAGCCAATGGAAGGAGATACACCCCTCCCCCACCCCTCCTCCAACTGACTGTGCCGGTCCGGTCCGGCACGGCACGGATAGATTTCCCCAGTCCCTGGGGGTTGGGCGTCAGTTCAACAGTGGGCGTGGAAAGGGACGGGCGGGGGAAGAGAGAGACTCTCAACGCCCCAGGTGGCTCTGGGCTTGTCCTGTGAATCCATGAGGAGGAGCTGGGCGGATTTAAAAGGGTAGGGCAGGCGCGGCTTGAAGGAATCCGTGGAGAGGCGGACTGGTGTTCGCGGAGAACAATGAGCCCGAGCTCCAGGGCCGCCTCTAGGACTACTGAATTTCCACATTAATTTTTCCAGGCGCGAAACGGCGAGATGCCCCTTTTTTGCAACTGCAGCTTCAACGCGAAAACAAGCGGGCACAAGCGCCCCGACGGCGGGTTTCCAGCCCCAGAACGCGCTCAAGCCGCTTCCGACCTCTCCGCCTCCGCTTGGGGATCCCCTTCAGGAAGCAGCAAATGGTGGGCGTTTATGATCTCCTGTTCCGCCACTCGGGGGAAGCTTACGCCGCCTAATGCACGCGCAAAAAGCCTCGGTCTTCTCCCACTCCTTTGATGATGTACACAGGAAACCTCAGCAGAAGCCGGTTCAGGAAATGGAGACCCCGCTTCCTCCGTCAATATCACAGGCGAGGGCAGAGAGTCGCCCCTGCAAGGCAGCTGTCGGTCCCCTAAGTAGTTCGCCCTCAGGAAGTGAGAAAGCCCTTCATGTTGGCCGTCAGCGTTTCCCACAGGAAACTCAAAGCCTCTCACAAAAGACCTCGGCGTTAGCCTCTCACCGGGCTGTTAAGCCATTTTGCTTGCGCCACTCGCTCGGGGACTGTTTTATATTCGCAAGCGGGAACCAAAGCATTACTGAAGCTATGCAGAAAAGGAATTTACAGCGAGTCTGCCTTGCCTTCAGGTGGCCAGCAACTGTGAGAAGGGTCGTTTCTCCGTTTTGCAACGAAGGAAAGGAATTGAGCTGGAAGTGTTTGAAGAATTATAATCTTAAAAAAAGAGAAACCCACCCTAAAGTGGCGTTAACTCGATACAGCGTTTCCACCTTTCCCACTTTCAAATTCAATTATTGAATTTATTTCCGGAGAAGCACTGCAATATGATAGTTTCCCATTAATATCCGCGAGTATTCTTGCGGGTTTAATTGAGGTTTGTTTCATGTCTAAAATGGACCAAATTCCCAAAACAAGGATAAATGCTTTTATTAGGGCTACCCTATATGGACTGCAAACATTCCCACAACTGCCAGACACAGCAAAGAGCTTTTTTTTATCCCTCGGCTTCCATCTAGTGGAAATGGCCGTTCTGATTTTGCCACCTACAGTAGTTTGATGATATTGTACATATAAACTAATTTGACAGTACTTGATTGAAGCATAGCATGAAAGATTTACATATACAAATGATACAATATGGCACAATTCTTTTAGTTTAGCATGTGCAAAAAAAAACCCACTATAGTTTATATGGCTCCATATGATGTCAACATAAATCCATCTGGTTTACATTGCTGATTCAATATTTCTTCAGTTGTGAGAAATCTGATTGTCTAGAATTCTCAATCTCTTCCCATTCCTGATACCGAACTGACAGATGTCATTTAGCAACAACAAAGAACTGTTTCCCCTCAGTTTAGATGGTTGCCTTGACAGACTATAGAACGCTGGCCAACTATATTTAAACTTAGTTGTATGAACTCAGCATGTGTTAATATTGTAATTCAAGGTGTCATGTATATCCAGAATATTGGGTTAAATAATTGTTACACAAGTTCCATATATGTGAACATAGCAGCACATTCACAAATGGAAATGGTGGATTTGTTTGAGAGGTTCTAATAATTTTACACCAGCAATAGCCAACCCTTTTTTTTGGGGGGGGGGGGAGTAGCATGCAAACTAGATCCCTGCATGTGCAGTTTCATTCACTGCTCACCTCCAGCTATATGGCCTAGTTCCTAACAAGAACCAGTATTGGTCAACAGCCCGGAGTTGGGGACTCCTGTTTTACACTACGGAAAAAACGGTTCATGAGTTTATTGATGGTTTCAAACACTTGTGGTTTTTGCTGAATGAAAGAAAAACATCTTGCTTTATACATTTACCAATACAGTGGGGATGGGGGTAGATTGGTATGTACCATTATGGTTCTAATTTGTATCTGATCACTGACTTGAAAATGGAGTATCATTTCCCATGGTTTATGCCCAGAGACATTTGTGGAATCATTAGAATTTGTGAAAATGATGCAAAGTCTTAATCCAGCAGGTCAAACATTTGAGAAATTTCAGAAACTCTAAAAGAACAAGCTAATTCAGAACACAAAACACTCACTTTATATAGATAAATCTAAAAAATTCCTCAGAATCTGAAATTAGAAATCAAATCTGAGATCAAGAACAAAAACTTATTCCTTTAACCCATTTTAACAGAAGCACATTTCAGAGAAAGATGAACAGGTGTCCCACAAACCCACTTCTTAAAACCATAAGCCTTTTAGTCTTAAACATTGATGCACTTACCTTCCTTTAAAAAAAGTGCCCATTCTATATTAATGTAAGTTAAGTTCATGGATATTTATAGTACCAGTAATTATTTTAGGCTGAATCTATTTTGTAAATACATCGTAATGAAAATGATAAGTATTAGTTGAACAGCTGGAGAAGAATTCCAGATATTCCCATCTCAAGTCTGTTCATTCTAATCTGACAGTACATGAACATTGTAATGTATCTGATGACAGCTTCAGTGCAAGCCTTCCATTTGTGCAAAGGGAGGAGGATGCCAGATTCAGAAAACTACATTTCAATTGTCTTTAAGTAGTGATTATCAAGCCAGGATACTTATGAATATTGAAGCATGAAAAAAAAATCTCAGACACCTGAAACAATTTATATTAGTTTGTCTGATACTCTTAAAATATACCCTAATTATATTTCAGTTTCGTTGCCTCCTGGTGTATTTTCTTGGGAAAATCATAGACTAAAGTAGCAAGATGGTTTAATGGAAGAAGGAACCAACCTGTCCATAATTCAGAAATATTTTTACAATTTTTATTTACATTTATGTTATGCAACCGACAGTAATATATGGGAATGTATAATGTGAAAGTTGGTTACAGAAGTTCATGTTTTGTCTGCTAGAACAGTCAGTATTTAAAGGCTTTAAAAATCTGCTTAAGGCCCATCTTCAATTATTACATTGAAAAAACTAAAATGTAATCGAATCTTTCAACTTGAGCTTAGTGAGATTTTCTCTTTTGAAAACTCCTTTATCAGAATTGTTTTTAGAAATACATCATTGCTTAACAGAATCACTTCCCCACCTGATTATTTTATTGTCTATCACCAAGTGTCAGAAAGAACATTTTTATTATGTTTTGACTGAAGGCAATCTCATTTAAAAAAAAAATCTCAGCTGCTAGAGCACGTAGAATATAAACCTGACTTGGGCACTCTCATTGTAGTTAAAGTAGGATAATATATTGTTTCTTGCATTTGCCAAGAGTCTGTTACCTCTTATCCACAATATTTAAGTGTTTGTAACAAGTCCAAAAATAATAGAATCCGTCCCAAGAACAGAAGTGATAGATCCATTACATACTACTTGTTGTCATGGTCTTGGCTTTGTTATGAGTATTTCAGTAGTTTTTATTAGCAATGTTTTGGTTTCTTTCATGCATAGCTAACCTAGTACTGTAGACAGTTCATCAGCTGCTTGCACAGTACATATCAATGTGGATTATTTACAAACTAAACTTCAATATCACAATAAAATAAAATGTTAACATTAACAAGGCTGCAGGGAAATTCTACATTTTAGGGGAAAAATTACTATATTGCCTGAGTAAAGTATCAATAATTTCCATTCTGAATGAAAATGTATTTCCATAAATGTACCATAATTAAGCTTTCCTATTTGGCAATTTTTGAACTTTTCTGAGTGCATTTTCAAAAATAAAAACATAAACGTAACTGATGAAGTTTAAACTTAATAGCATATCAAGTTTTCCTAATAATCCAAATTGCTGTACCAATTTCTATATAGATTTAAACTTTAGAAAAGTTGCATACAATTAAAATGGAGCAGATTGCTAATATACTGAAATATCTTATTCTAGGAATGACCAACAGTAACAGATAGGGTACTTCCAATGCCTTATCAAAGTTTCTCTTTAATACAAAGGTATTTTCAACACCTGTAACACTATGGCTGCTAAAGCATCATTTCCAATATAATTATGTAGTTTTTGAAATGGGACAGGGAAAGGGGGAAAACAATGTTTGCTTATAACAAAGGCAGAATGAGAATGACAGATGAAGCAAATATAAATTTTGAACATATAAACAATACTTCATGTTTTAAGTAGCTTTCAAATGTTGATAATGGTATAAGTAACATGTATTGGTAATTTCTCTCACTTTTGTGAAACACTGCATTAAGCAGTTAGATGTTACATCTGGAATTTGTACCAAAGAAATCCAGTGGTTAGAAACAACTAATGCACACATATATTGTAATATAATAGAAAATTCAGAGATTTCTATTTCAAATATATATGTGTATTGTATATATTATACATACACAGAGCATATTAGATGTGGTGTACAATACTAAAATGCCATATCCAATGAAAACATCACAAGACAATGTGGGTAGTAAGGCTCACAAACTGTATCAGCCTACCATATACAGTTGCTTAAAATGTTTGATGAAAAGAACAAGATTTAAAAGGTACAAATTCCCCATTTCAAATTATTCATCTTCAGAACTGCTCAACTTTTGCAAGAGAACACTACCTTGAAGGTAAGAAAAAATCACATGAAATATCTCAATATGGAACAGCTGATTTCATCACATACAGATCAAGAAACTCAATTTTCATGGCCAACAAACTCAGATCTTTTAAAGTAAGAGTTTGTTATTACATTTATAGAAAATGTACATTGAATAGTAGAGATCATGACAGAAGACAGCATCAAAGAAAAAACAGCACTTACTAGTATTCCTATCATGAACAGTAGCCTGAAATAGTGCATGCATGTTCAACCTATAAAATCCTTGTATTCGATATGCTGATTTTAGGTCTTGGGTTAATTCCACATATATGGAGAATTACCCCTATTATCCCTAACCCAGCATGGCAGATGAAGGGATTTGCAGTTGAACTAAATGTGTATATGTCACATATTTCTATCATTGCCATACCCAGCCCTTTATAGACCAATGTTAAGGAGAGTGCAGCATTTCCTAATGAATAAAAGCATGTAATCATATCTCCAAGAAATCCGTTTCATGATTGTCATGAAGCTAAAAGGCTTCTCTGGGCACCTTAGAACAGGTGGGCATCCTGTGGGCAGCACAAAGGCAATTCAATATTTTTATTGCAGCTTCTAAAATCCCTCAGTTCATATCACTAAAATTTGATGGTAAATTGCTGCACTTCCCATTGCTAGTTAAAGGAAACATCGAAATCCAAGAAAAAGAGGTAAATTAAGGCTTGTGTAGAAAAGCTTTTTTTAGAAAAACCCACCCTATTAGCGCACACACACACACTCACCTTCACATAGCCTGGACTGTGGCCCATCCAGTTACATTGTCTAACTCTACACTTGTGACTATCAAAAATGTGAAACCTTTGGACACAAATACTATTTGCTATATCTTTGTGATATGATAAAAATGTAATAATTAAATATATTATTGTTACTTATATCAGGAAGGTGTAACATTAAATTAGAAATTAAATTATTTCCACTTCCATTTGAATATATTCATCATGTCATATTCTCTCTCTGGTTCTAAATTAGAAATGTTAGTTGGGTGATTAAAAAAAAAACAATTAGCAACACTGTTGGTTCAAAAAAAGGCATTCTCACTTAATACAAAAGTCCTATCCATCTTCCCTTGTTTAATATATGGTTA
This sequence comes from Myanophis thanlyinensis, assembly GCA_017656035.1. NCBI lineage: Eukaryota > Metazoa > Chordata > Lepidosauria > Squamata > Homalopsidae > Myanophis > Myanophis thanlyinensis. The sequence goes on from JAEANM010028070.1 coordinate 8,811, forward strand.
GAAGGAACTTATTTTGCACAGAAGAAAATAAATGAAAACTATGGAGAAAATGAAAATAAAATCACCATGTGGAGTGCAGAACTAAAGCATTTTCAATTTTGTCTTCAATCAAGTATTTGCAATCTGGCAATTTTATTGTCACACCTCCTTCACAATAGACAAGATGTTTACCATATTAAGATTACATGTTGCCACCAAAAAATAAAAAAGCTCAAACCAAAAGAAAGCCAACTTTACACAGTTACTGTACATCTAAGCTGAAAAACTGTCCTTGATGAAAAACATTTACCTATAAGTGAAGATGGAAATAAATTTAAGATCAAACTCTTCATAATGTACCATTTGGAATTTCAATGTTTTCTCTATTTTCATTCATAATATGTTTAACCTACACAATTAAGGCAAACAGCTAATCCATTTCTGAAGAGGTGTTATGGAAGTTGTGAGCAAATAGCAAACATTTGGCATTAAAATAGGTAACACATATGTAGCTTCTAATAATATACATAAAGCATTTTTGGGGAGGTGGGGACTCTAGAATGACAAGACAACAAACATGCTAACATATCAATAAAGTTTAAAATTCAATATCTAAGCAATTTCTAATAATGCTTTGCACTTCCAAGCTCTAAATGTATTGAATTTATGCAAATGCATTAAAGAATTATAGCTTGGCAAATATATCCAAGCAGGTTGTTAAACTATATATACAGAAAGTAAATGATAAATACAGGATTAAGAATCCCTCTTTTTTCAGAGCTGAAAATGGACAAAATTGAGGACAGTTCTACAATAGTAAACATTAGGTAACCACAGTAGCTGGGCCACCTAACTACATAAACTGAATAAAGTACTCAGATGACTTTGTAGTGTTTAATACAGTTCGTAGTCAAGGGCACAAGACAATATTTGACAAAAATAATCACAATAATGGACTTCAAAATTAAATGGAAATATAGATATGAATACAATCTCCAAAACCTGTATTTTAAGTGAACGTTAACCATTTATTCAAAGTTGTACAAGATTTGAAGAATAAAGTCTTCTGCAACATGATGCCATCTTACAATAATTTTGTGTCATAGTTGAAATTGAGTGGAGAGAGGGGAGGATGAAAGTTAGTAGGTCTCATCAGGCAGCTAGGAAGTAAAAATAGGTTCAACAGCAGCCTCCACCAGCTTGTTGTCCTCCTTGATTGCCTGCAAGTGTCGCATTAGTAGCAGCATGCTGAGGGCCGATTTTAATGCCATTTGCCTGAAATAAAAGTGGAATGCACATTACTGATTTGAAACACTGACACCGAGTTTGAAAACATTATATCTGTAATTTATGAACAAGTAAGCTGTTCTTTTGTTTTCATGTTAAACAAGCTGTAATTATCATAAACATAATTTATAGACTTGCTATTTTAAATTCATATAATATATACAAGCATTTACACATGAAACAGCTTCATACCTAGAATTCCTCAACATTTCTAATAAATTTTTATTCACATCAAAAGAAAGTTCATAGTTCCACTGCTCTCACACAAATACTTTCTTCTTCTGAATGCATTTCTTTCTATGTTGAGTCAGCTGTACAGGCTAAGGGCATACAAGTGTTCTGTGTCATCAAT
>JAEANM010028072.1:0-10428 GCA_017656035.1 Myanophis thanlyinensis
ACTCCCAGAATTCCTGAGCCAGTATGCTGGCTCAGGAATTCTGGGAGTTGAAGTCCACGAGTCATGAAGGAGCTGTACTTGCCCACCCCTGCTCTAAAATATTGTGTTCCAGAAGCCTAATAGATGTCCTATATTTCAGTATAAGGCCTACTGTTCCTTGAAGATTAGGAATAATGCTGTTGACTTCAAGTGAGTTTATGGAAAATAGGCCATTTTCAAAGAGGTATAAAGACTAAAAACAAGAACAGGCATAGAGAATGAAGAGAGTACAGATAAAAACTGTAATGTACATCTCTTTTGTGCTGAACAAAGATAGACTTTATATATCTTCACACTGTGTTATGCAATTAAAACACCTACATCTAAACCAGGTTATTTGACAATAGAACATGGAGCAATATGTGTATAAATGATATGTACAAACTGAATTTCTAAATAGTTCACCAAACGGGGAATCTTGGTAATAAAATCTTTTCAAAGTATAGAGAAGTAAATTCTTTGGAGTTTTATATAGAAGTAGTCCTTAACCTAAGACCACAATTGAGACCCAGAATTTCTATTGCTAAGCAAGGTGGTTGTTAAGTGACTCTTGCCAAATTTTACAATCTTTTTGCCATGATAGTTAAGCAAATCATTGCAGTTGTTAAGTGAAACACATGGCCATGAACAGAATACAGCTCCCCCATTGATTTTGGATGTGGCTGGGAAAGTCACAAATGATGATCGTGTCACCTACTGGACACTACAACTATTGTAAAAACATGGGGATTTCCAAGCACCCAAATTTTGATCAAATGAAGGTGGAGATGCCATGACGGTCATAAGTATGAGGACCAGTTATAAGTCATCTTTTTCAGTGCTGTTGTAGTTTCAAACAGTTGATAACTGAGTGAATGTAAGTTGAGGACTATCTGTAATTGACAGAAAAGGTTATCTTTCAGTGAACTCTTAATCATTTTTTCAATCTTCTAAGTACAGTATATCCTGTTAATGTCCAAACTACTGGTGTATAACAATAGTTTCCTTTTGAAACTATTTAGGAGAATTACAAAATTACAAGAGCCTATGATGCTAATGTTGTGCTCCCTTCCATTTTCATACCCATAGAATATGGCTTCATTGGCTATTCAGAGGAGCTTCTATTGAACAACACACTGCCAGACTACAGCGCTGGGGAATCTTTCTTCACTGTGTTTGGTGTCTTCTTCCCAGCTGCCACAGGTACCATGGAATTTAATGGGAGTTTTAGAGGATTTACTGCAAAATGTGGAAAGAACCTGAATTTGGCCATCTAGTTTAGCATTCATGATGCTACAATGAACAAAGAATTCATTTAGGAAATTCTCAAAGGTGCAGAAGACAATAACTGTGCTTGTATAATACCTACTTCTCCAAGAACAGAATAACAGAAAGTTGGAATGTTCTGCCCTTCTTCTGGACTGCAGCAGTCCAACCATTCCAGAGGTGGTCCTGCAGCTAAGAGAAGAATAAGTAATAGGCTAAAGTCACAATCTTATTTTCTACTTTGTGGGGCTGGAATAATTGAAATTCTTCCAACAAACTTTAACCAGCTAATCCCACTACAACCTATATTAATTCTGTAATAACAGCTTACCTAATTTAGAGCAGATATGAAAATAAAATGTTTTCACCACATTTATTCAATAGATGTATATTCAGTATGTACTCTAATGGGTATTTGTTTTTATTTTCCTCAAGATTTATTACATCTCTACTGTAACCATTTGATTCAGTGCCCAGATTCCTCAGCAAATAGTAGGCATTACAGGTTTTCCATAATCATAGAGGGCTCTTGGGAGTCCTAGAATTAGTGCTCTTTCTACTTGTCATATGCTAAACAAACAAACAAATGAACAAATAAAGTGCTCTTTCTTATCTTATGGTTTGGCAAGGGCCTCAATAGAATTGGAATGCATTAAGCCTGGAAAATCTCCCAGAGCATTCAAAAATGTCTTAGATGCTGTCAGTCTCAAACTGATCCCTTCATCCTTGCAGGACAGATCAGGCCTGGCCCTCTTTTGTCAGAAAATGGGATTGTATATAGTGTTGGGATTCAAATAATTTAGCAACTGGTTCTCTGCCCTAATGACCAGCTGAACCAGCAATTTTCCGAACTGCTTAGAAAGTTAACAACCGATTCTAGTGAATAGGCGCAAACTGGTTGAATCCCACCTCTGATTGTATATCTTCTCTAACTAGTGAAGCCAGACTAACAAGAGATGGGAAATATATGCTAACCTTCCTAGTTCAGCCTTGAATGATATCAGCCAAATTACTAGCAGGATTCATATAGTACACTAAACATTAGTTTACATAATTCTGATTTATTAAACAAAGTCAATACGATAGGTTCAATACGATTTGCCAAATATGCTAAGTTAAAACCAAACAAGCCATAATTATACCTTGATGCAATACCTAAACCCTCTCACTGTTTTCTACTAGAGACATTATATTGGCTTACACGCTTTTAGAGGGCTGCCCTTGCCTCGGTACTTCTTGAAACAAAGCACCCTTTATACTTGCTTCATGGATCAGCACAGCTCTCTGTTTCTAAAGAGTGACATGAAAGTGCTATGTGGTTTTTGTCTCATGTTGTTCCCCTTAAATATATTTTAATTTTGTTCATAACAAGATTGAAATGTAAAATAGAGAACCCCCCCCAAAAAAAGAATAAAAAAAGACAAAAACACAAAACAATTTTAAAAATGCATCATACACACATAATATCCCCTAATCAGCTGAATACTGATCAATAGATTACTAAAACATTAGTTTCCACCCCTTACGAAACAGGCACTCCCAACATTTTTAATCTTCTAAATCTATTTACAAGTTGTTGGCCTGTCTTCTATAAGTTTCATGTTGTTCCAATGGCCTTCTCCAGAAAATCCAGTAGCCAGAAGAGACTTTCAGTGGTGAAACAATGTAAGAATATTCTAAAGCATGTGTGGAGAAACTGTGCTGTTTATACTGGATATTCAGAGGAGGCTGAACCATGAGGTAAAATGGAGGCAACACCCATTAATGCAAGCTCACTTTACAAGGTTGCCATAAAGATTTACTGAGGGAAAATATTCTGCATTCAAACACTGTGATACATGAATATTCAGTTTCCTAAGCATGAATTATCATTCTGAACTACACAGAAAAATGGTAAGGGAAGATTTCTGTTCAACTTCCCTGGTTTGTGTGATTAGTACCCAGAGGGCTCTGTTCTCTCCTCCCCCCATCTTTTAATATTAGCATGAATCAGGAGTGATCTGGAGTGCCAGACTAGGAACAATCTTCAACCGTAGGCATCCACTAGTAGCCACAATGACTAAAAAAAGTGTGAACATTTGAAAAATACATTTGTAGCCCCAATTACTCAGCGGATTGGACATCTCATATTTCTTGTGACTTTTAAGCAAGTGGTTTACAGACATAAAGTTGAGTGGTTACTTGGTTTTTAGAAATAAACTCAAGGATCAGTTACTTTAAAAAGCAGCATGGCAGGAATGTTTGCCATGAATCTCTTGAAAGCTTTGTTCAACCCTCATGTATTGCTCAGAAGTCATTTTTTTCTTGAATATTATTTATTCTCTTTCAAGCTTGTAAGTATAATTTTTTTTCCACTTCTGGGGAAATAATGAAAGTTAAAAATGAAGTAGTCAAACAAAATTACCTTATTTGAACTTCTCAGCTTAAGCCTCACTTAACCAACAAAAGCTACCCACCAAGCCTTGTGGCTCTCTTTCTTATAATCCCAGACAAGCATCAGAAACAAAGTTATTCAACCTAATACAAAAGGATTCTTGCATTCTCTTCTCATACACACAATGTTGACTTCCATCTGGCTTCTTTTTGTTAATAAGAAAACTAAAAGAAGCTTGCTAAATCAGACCATTGGTCCATCTAGTCTAGCTTTCTGTGTTATGCAAGGGAAAACTAAAGGGATTTGATAAACTTGTAAATCTAAGTTGTACTATTGTTTCTCTGCAATTAGTCCTTAAAACATACAGGCAGTTTAAGATTCAGGATATAGGCACACCCAGCACTTTTATAAAATTATTCAATTCCTTTGAAAAGTATCCAAATTACCTTTTATCACTTCGACTGCTGACTGAAATTCTGCAACTTAATCTTGAACTACGTAAGAAATATTTTCTTTTCTAACTCTTTAATCTCCTACATGTATTTCTCCACCAAACTCTTTCCTTCTCTTAGATTCCTGTTCCTATTCTAGATTGAGCATATTCTTTTTGACTATTAGTGGAAAGTCAGTTTCCTCCTTTAAGTATTTGGCCTATCTTTTGTTCGATACAGATTGTTTCTGTGTACTGATTTTGGCACCTGTAACCACACTAGAATTACAGGACCATTCTGGTAGAGAGAATTTCCCTAAGGATGGGCTCCGGAACAAGTCCAAATGCTTGGAAGGCTAAACCCCTAGTCTTCGCTTATGGTGCATGTAAAACTTGCTGTGATTTATCCTCTTGCCTTATTTTTTCCTCTAGAATCTTTTTCTTTTCCTAGCTGCTTTTAAGATAAAAGAGTCATGGCTTTCTTGCACCATTGAGTATAAAATATTTCAGACATATAGCCTTGTGAGTGTTTCTTACATGGTTATCTTAAAAAAAAAACTGAGTGCAAAACGAAATAGTTTGCTTATCCCCAATGCACATTACAATGTATTTTAGCAGATATCAAAATAAGTGTTTCTGCAGTGGTTAAAGTCAGAAGATATTGACACTGATTAGAAGAGTTAGAAGAATCAGTTTGGCTATAAACTGGGAGACCTGTGAGTTCTAGCTTTGCCTTTGGCACAAATCCAGCTGAGTGGTCTTGGACCAGTCCTTCTTTCTCAGCTCCAAGAAGGAGGAGATAAGGACAGACCACTTTGAAAACTTCAGGAACTTGTTCAGGCAGTTGCCAGAAATAAACACTGACTCAAAGGTACAATAATGATAATAAGAAGGGAGTAAGGCTGGGGTTATTGAAGTCTACTAAAGACTATGCAGTGGCCAAAGGGAGGGTAAAGAGAGAGCAAAATCAGAGGTGGGATTCAGATAATTTAACAACCAGTTCCCTGCCCTAATGACCAGCTGAACCAGCAGTTCTCTGAACTGCTTAGAAAGTTAACAACTGGTTCTAGTGAATAAGCATGAACTGGTTGAACCCCACCTCTTGAGCAAATGTTTTGATTTCTGCATCCACCAGATAATTGGTAGTCAAAAAATGATTCCATTTTTAAAAGGTCTATAATGAATGTAAAAGATGCAAGGGATGAATGTTACCTCATGTTCATATGCAACTATTTAAAAAATAATAATATATAGGGCAACATCAGGAGCCACAACTGGATTGGTATTATTTTTAGCACCTTCTTCTGCTTCTATAAATCTGCTGCTTAGCAAAAACTTTTTAGGATGGGGATTCTGTTCCTGTAGTTAGCTGCCTGCTTCTTTGTCTCTTTTCATTTTTAGAAAAAAAAAGTAGACACAAATTTTATCTTATGACCTAGAAGGGAAAATGCAGCATGAGTAATGTAGGCAAGAGAGCCACTCTATAAAAATGAATTTAACTAAATTTGGTGGTGTGACAAAGCCATTTGATTTCTGGCTACACAGGCCAAGCTCTTTTCTAGCCCCCATTGCATTGTGCCAGAATTCAAGGTCATGATTTGGTCTCATTGATGCAAATCCATAGTGATGAACTAAGTTACTCCTTGCTCCAGTGGTGTTAAACTAGGCTTGGAATTTCCTTGATGGGAAATAATTGCACTATTATGAATTGAAGTGTTTGTGTTATTTTTTTCCTGAATAGCGCTGTACTTTTGTTTGTATGTTTGTTTGCCATGTGCCCCAGTGACACGAGGATAATGATTTAATCTTATTATATAGTTATATAAGCAAGACCGTCAGACAAAACAGCTCATTTCTTAGAAATTGGTACTTGGTATTTAAAGCATTTCAGAGGAAATCTCTGGCTTTCTTCCCAAATATTTTGGCATGTGATAGTTAAGAACTGACTTTTTATCATCCAAGTAATAAAATGAGTTGTGGGCAAACTTGTAAGACTGGGTTATGTTGATTTTACAGTTAGATCAGTCACAACATTAAATGATTTGAAAATATTGTTAAGCTGTTTTTGAATGTATACAAATATTTATCGTATGTCTATTCAGTGAACTGGAATATAGTCTTCTGATGAGTCTGATGATTTTTGACTGATGTATTTTATTTGAGTAACAATCCTAAGCTTAATTACTCAGAAATAAGGCCCACTGAATTCAGTGATCTGTATAAATATGATTAGTGCTGTGAAAGCATGTATTAATAAAAAGACTCATAAACTTACAGTTGATAGTCATTATTCTTATGGAGGTCTTAACCTCTTTAACAGAGGATAAATATAGAAAGTATCAAACAGTGTTTATGTCAAACGCTTGTGGATTATCTCCTGGTTGGAACTAGAGTGAATTAAAACAAAGGAAAAGCACTATTTGGGCAAAGACACATCTAACTGATCGATGGATCTGATAGATAGATAGATGGTGATTATTGAGCCTATTAATTGACTTTGGGCTGCAAGTATGGTTCAATAGTCTTCTAACTGAAAGATAAAATTGTATTAGAGTTGCTGAATAATTATTTCCATTTCCTATTAAATGTGTGAGTGCGACTATTCAAATACAGGTAGTCCTCAACTTACAACAGTTCATTTACTGACCGTTCACTAAATGTTACAACGGCACGGAAAAAAATGACTTAGGACCATTGTAGTATCCTCATGGTCACCTGATCAAAACTCAGATGCTTATCAAGTGACTGATATTTATGACAGTTGTAGTGTCCCGGGGTCATGTGACCACATTCTGTGATCTTCTGAGAAGCAAAGTCAATGGGGAAGCCAGAATCATTTAACAACCATGTGACTAACTTAATCTGCAGTGATTCAATTAACAACTGAAGAAAAGTCAAAAATGAAAAGTCAAAAATGGGGCAAAATTCAATTAACTGTCTTGCTTAGCAACACTCATTTGGGGTTCAATTATGGTCGTAAGCTGAGGACTACCTGTAGTTCAATTTAATACTTTTTAAACAATTACTTTACTTATTTGTATAAAGAACTACTTTATCCAAAAGGTAAGGAGTGGCCAACTGTTCTCAGACATTAACAATCTGAAGGCTTATTGTTTTAAAAAAAACAAGGAACAAAAGTTTCCTGTGAAAGTGTCAGAATCTGTCATGTGTATGGAGATAACCACTCATGTAATGGGGAGCCTAGCTGAAAAGTCTGCCAAGTTCAGTGTTAGCAGGCATTTGGAAAGGGACTGTTTTCAAGTGATAGTTTTCAGATAAGCTGTTTTTGTCTAAATCCGTGCCTTTCTTCTAGTACATTGTCCAATTTAGAACAAAGAATCTCTTTGTGGGTATGTGGTTAGCATCCTGTTGCCAGTGGATACCTAGTTGCTTAATCATGAAGCTGTACACATGGCACCGATATCAGTATGTGCACCAGGGTTGGGGGTTTTTTTGTTTTGTTTTTTTTTCTTAAAAAAGGTCATCGTCTTACAGCCCACTAACACTGTTGTGTTTATTTTTGTGTGTGCTCAAATTGCAGGAGTGATGGCTGGGTTTAATATGAGTGGAGATCTCAGGAAACCCGCAATGAATATCCCTCTAGGATCTTTATCTGCCATTGGCATTTCGTAAGTCCTTATGGAATAAAAGAGGAACACCTCCTAGGAAAAAAAATTGTTTTCTGCTCAGACTAACTTTCTGCTCATCTCTGTTCTGCAGTCAATCCATTTCCTATTATAATAGCTTTTCCTTTCCCCCCCCCCCTCTTGTGTATCAAAGTTGGCAGGGATTCAGCTGTTTATCCCTGATCACTTTCTCTTCCAGACACATTACAAGGAGATAAATTACTGGTTAATATCCTCCCATCTTTTTCACTGTTCCAAATGTAGGGAACGTACCTTTTCAGAATAATTTTAGGACTGATAAATAAAAATAAGAAAATGAATAATTTGCTCTCCTCCCTAGTACAGAATATCCCATGAGTGACATGGAAAGTGTGGGATGCTTTTTCATATGCTCCCTATAAATCCCTAGACATGTTTTACAGCACACTGATCTTTAGGAAGAATTCTTAAATAAAGCAGGCCCATTTACCTGTGGCTTCATTATTAATTCATTAAATCTGTTTGCTGCCAATCTCGCCACATGGTAAATGGGATATAATATTTTCTCATTTTCATTTTACAGGTGAATGATTTCAGTCGTAGTCAGAGAATGTGAGACAAGACTTTAAAGGTCTGATTATATTCCTTGCTGGATAGCTACTTCCTAACTCAGTAGTTAAACATCGGGATCTAACATTTTGTAGGCTTAGAGAAGTTAGATCCAACTGCTGAATAGTATGCTATGCGTGAGCATGTAAAGAAGATTATCAGACTTAATCATATTATATTCGTAAGCCAGAGCATGGCTTTAGGAAGAAAAAGGAAAAGGGAAAAAAAAACTTGTAGGAACCCTCCTCATTATATAGCTTCACCCCTCTCCTCTTAATTACTTTTTAGCTATTCATATTTTTAAATAAGGATTTGATTCTTTTGTCATCATTTACAGTTGTTGCAAAATGTGTAATATTAGCCTGAATACATTCCAACAAAGGAGAATATTTGTACTTCAGGTTTGAACTGAGAAGTCCTGGGCACTCTCTTGAGTTTGCAACCATTTTATTACCCAAACTGCGTAACATAATCAGTTATGATTTACATACGTGAATACATTCATTCCTTCTTACTGTTCTCTCATTCTTGTTCCTTTTCCCTTCTTCTTTTTTAAAAAAGTTGTTTTCAATACTCCCAACTTTTATATTGCATCTTTGAGGGGGTCTTTTTGTTTAGGCTGCTCAGTTCAGCTTCTGGTACATGCATGATGGCAATCAATTATCTCTTTCACAATAATCAGAATAAAATATAAGTACAAATAGCTTCCTTAGCTCTCTGACTCTGATTTAATTGTTTTGAAGAACAACGTTGTTTTCAAAAATGCATTTAATTTGAATTCAGTTCCTAGGCATTTTGTTACAGTCATGAAAAAAACTATAATAAACATAATTCATAAAAATTATGACATGTTTTAGCAATGTATCCTTAGTCCTAAGCAAACAGATCCAGAGTGATAAGCTGAGGATCTATTCTAGGAGATAGATTTGGATAGTAGAGGAAAAATTGATAGTCCTACATCTGCCCATTAAAAGGTAATTTGGGCCCTTTTCCTCAGTGGAACTATGTTGTACAGTGGTACCTCGGTACTCATCATTAATTGATTCTGGGAGAAACAATGAATACTAAAAACAACAATGGCCAAACAAGTCATGTGACTTACCACATGACCCTTTGTTTCAGCCAGAAAGGACTTTCTGTCTGTCCTTTTTCTACATCAATAACCTTCACAGCTTGGCCAATTTCCTGTCCACCCTCTGTGGCCGTCCCCCACTTTCTTTTGCAGCAACCTTCCCAGCATAGGCACCTTCCTCTCTGTTCTCTGTAGTCATCCCCCATTTCCTATTTTAGCACATTAAATACCAAACAAACAAGTACAGGGCAATATTTTAATGTCAAAATGCACCGAGAACCAAATTCAATGTGTTGTAAAGTAGTCAAGTACTGAAGTACCACTGTAGAATTTCCAACTTTGGATCTACTATTTCATAGTTGGGCCCACCCTTTCCATTCTTGCACAGTGAGATTGAAATCATGTTCCTCTACTGCTTGCATTCAAATTGTACGTATTTCAGTTGCATCCAAAACATGTGGTGTTTCTCAACCTTGACTACTTTAAGTAGTGTAGACTTCAACTCCCAGCCTGGTGAATTCTGAGAGTTGAAGTCCACACATCTTAAGGCAGCTAAGGTGTACCTTAAATGATTAAAATATTTTTGGAGCAAAGGAACCAATTGCTTACTGAACTATCTTATGCTATTAAAGACATTATTTAAAAAAAAAAAAGCTGTAATTTTTTTTATTTCTTTGCAGGTGGTTTTTATACATTATTTTTGTTTTTTTACTGGGAGCTATTTGTACCCGAGACTCACTCCGCTATAATTTTATGATAACAGAAAAGGTAACTTCGAATTCATAAGGCAAATCTTTTAACTCTGAATTAAATTTTGTGGTTTCTTGATGAAGAGCAATAATGTTTACCTATTTATTGGCCAAATTGCTTCTCAGAATCAACTGTAAGTCCTCTCTCCTATAGCCCCATGGATATGTTCCAAATTTGTTCCTATGGTTAGGAGAGAGCCTCTAGACATACGCAGAGGTAAAATTCAGCAGGTTCTAGCAGATTCGCTAGAACCGGTAGTAAATTTTCTAAGCAGTTTGGAGAACTGGTTGTTAGAAGAAATCTC
>JAEANM010028073.1:0-10428 GCA_017656035.1 Myanophis thanlyinensis
ACCAATCAGAACACAAGCCCAAAATTCAAACTACAGAGGGTATAAAACCCAGGGACTCTCAGCATCTCAGCCCTTTTCGGCCAGGACTTCCAGCCATGAGGTCCTGATCCTGCTCTACTAATAAAACCATCCTTCCAAGCAGCCTCCATGTTTCCAGAGTCTTTTTCCCCACTTGGAACTGAACCACATGGACATTTCTTCTAACAGTATTTTTAGAGTAAATTGGGGGGAAAGGACTTGGTTTGAGTGTCATTGTTGCTGCAGATTCTGGACCCCATGGATATGTATAAAGAAGGTATCACTGAGATTCACAAGGCAATTAGAAACAACTGAGAAAGCTTAAGGATGGCCACAGGGAGGAAAATAACCGGACAAGGCACTTACTTAATTCTGACATACTTAATCCACATATTATCATTATATGAATGATAGTTGATGGCCAGTGATGTTTGACAATAGATATAACAATACAGCAGCTATAGCGATACATCAACTGTTCTGTCTTCTACAACTAATTTGCTCCTTCAATGTTTACTCATTCCATATATAATAGAGTTCAGCTGATAATAACTGCTGGAAGAACTAAAAAAAAAACCATGGAAGTTACTCCTCTTGTTTCTTTGCCATCATATGGAAACTGGGAACCTTAGTTTGGTCTTAATCCAAAATCAAAGCAAATCCAAAGATAGAGCATCCAACTCTGTCCTTTTAGAAGGAAAACAAGCCACAACTTCTGGTTCATACTGTAACAAAAATCACAACAGGTGCTTCTATTAAGGCAGTCCTCATGACCACAATTGAGCCCAAAATTTATGTTGGTAAGTGAATATTTGTTAAGTGAGATTTGCCCCATTTTATTACTTTCCTTGCCATATTTGTTAAGTGATATATGAATTACTGCAATTGTTAAATTGGTATCACCATTGTCAAGTGAATTTAGCTTCCCCATGGACTTTATCAGAACATTGCAAAACATAACCACGTGACTCCAGGACACTGCAACTGTCATAAATGTGAATCACTGTAAATCCGAATGTAAATTGTGTGACCATGGGGATGCTGCAATGGTCATAAGTCTGAAAAATGGTCATAAGTCACATTTTAGTGCCATTGAAACTCCAAACAGTCACTAAACGAACTATTGTAAGAAGTACCCATATTTGCTTTGCTGTTTTTAGTGACAAGTGGGGCTAATAAGAACAATTATTATTTTGTTTCTTCCTGGTAAACCTGTATTCCTTACATTCAGTTTTACCATAATGTGCAACAGTACTAATATGGAAATAAAAGAAAGAACTACAGGACCATAATAAATGTCTTCAATTGAATATCTTTCCCTCTCCCCAGTCCTAATTGCTTCTAGAATTTTTACACCTCAGAATTATTATTTTACTTATTCATTACGTATTCAGCTTTTCAAAGCTATATCCTCAAAAAGCACAAGCAATGACACTATCAAATGCAAGCAGATACGAACATACAAAAACAGCATTTTCAGAAGTGAACTAATGAAGCCAAGTTTGAGAACCCTGGCACCAAATATCTTTTTTTTATAAAAAAAATAGTACAGCTGTAATTTTGATCCGTGCAACATAGAATGGTACCATCTTGACCCTTTACACAATTGTATGGTTGTTCACATTAAATATGTATGTAACAAAGTTCCTTTTTCCTCCTAAATGGCAGGGGTCCTGCAAAGATTGAAAGAATTTTGCTTTGGAAAAGTATAATTCCACCATATCAGTAATGACTATACAGTATGCTTTGACTGAAATAACTCTGAATAATTAAATAATTTCTCTCAACCATTGCATCCTGAACACATTTTGCTCTACTGATTATGCCATTAGGGACATAACAAACCCTGTCCCATTAAGCACTTTAGTATATTTTGCCTTTATTACGTATCTGCTTGAGACCATGTATTTATTCTTACATACAGTACCTTGTTCACTGAGTGAATATTTACATACACTAATATAACCCATAGGCAGTAAATTGCACCATTTATCTTTTTAGCCATAAATAGCAAGAGGCGGGGAATGAGTGTACTCTTATTGGATCCTTAGAAACCATAAACATTTTTTAAATTTTATTTTATTATGGTAAACTAATAATAAAAAAGAATAGTACAAATACAAACAACATTAAAGAATTAATGTAATCTGAAAGGAGAAGTATTGCAATAAAAATAACCTGGAAATTATGTTATGAATGAAAGCATTTAAAAATTGTCCATTATGCCTGCAAATATCATGCTTTGATTAAACATTTAAATTATATGCATCATAATGAGAGCCAGTTTGATGTAAATGATTAATGTACTGGCATAGAAACCAGGAGACTGAGAGTTCGAGTCCTGCCTTAGCCATGAAGCCAGCTGGGTGACTTGAATCAATCATTCACTCTCAGCCCAACTCACTTCACAGGTTTATTATTGTGGGAAAGTAGGGGGAAGAAGAAGTATTAGGTATGTTCACCATTTTTAGAAACTTATAAAAGATAATAAAGGTGGGATTTTAAAAATCTAATAATAATGTAGTAATAATGTTATTCCATTTTTTTCCCCAAGTACTAGATAACTGGGGATGATCCAGATTGTTCAGATAATGGGAGGAAGTGGAATGAGCCATGTTCCATAGTAACACAAGTTGAACCTGGCTACCACCTAGACAGAAAAGCTGGTCAGAATGTGTGTATATGGGGTTTAAGACCATGGCATGGCTGTTCTGCTGACATGAGCCAGCCACTGGAGTGAGTAAAAAGTATTCATGTGCCCATAAAAAGGTTATGTTACACTTTAGTTCAGGGGTGTCCTACTCAATTTCATTGAGCCCTGCATCAGGGCTGCATCATGTTGACCTTGGGGGGGGCAGGTAGGCATGGCCGACTGGGTGGCAGGGCTGACTGTGGGCGTGGCCAGCTTGACGCCACTCCCCAAACTGCTGGCATGTTTCCTCTTTGCACTGGGTAGAGAGGACCGAAGCCACATTGGGTAGACCGGGTTGAAGCAATGCGGGCCAGCCTCTTAATTTTCTAGGACAGCCCTGCAGGCCAGATCCAACCATATCATGAGTTGAATCTGGCCTGCAGGACTTGAGTTTGACACCCCTGTGTTAGTTTTAAATAGCATCTAGATCTGTATAAAGTTTGTTTTCACAACATTAATAATTGAATCAAGTCAAGTTCTGAGTAGCTATTTATAAAGCTTTTTTGAAATTGTTTTTTTAAAGCTTGACTTATTGCAGAGCACATCTTGACAGTTTATTCAAATTAAACCTTTTTAATTTGCTTTAGAACTTCCAGATATGATTGCTGCTTCAATGGTGATTAGATATTTTTTAGTAATTAATGGTGGCTCCTAAGCCAGTAACTCTTCTTATAGGAAGTTGAGGGAAGCTGAAGAAATTGATATTATTTACAGTTTCATGGAATTACAAGTTTCAAAGTCGTGTCTGATAAACCAATAGAGTGTTGCACTAAATAATGTGAAATTTATTTCCTATGATCTCATGAGATCAATACAATCAAAATTTTGTTTCTAAACTGGCTATCTCAGAGAATGCTCAATAAGGGTTGATTAAGGACGTCATGTTGCTGGAAATGTAATTTGTGTTGTTTGCCCCCAGTTTTGTTCATTTTGGACTGACATCAATAAACAATTACTATATATCAAATATGCCTATGTTCTTCCTGTCCAAACCCCTGAATTTGGAATCGAGATATCAGAATTTGTGGGGTTATCAAGAATAGGGGTTGGCTGAAAGAATTATTATACAACACTAGAAGTAGAAAACTATGCCTCATTTGCAGCAGGGATTATTGATAAATACTATCTGCAACATTTGAATTAATCCGTTATTTGATAGGTTTAAGTAAGAAAACATTACTTTCTTGACAGATCTCCTACCTGGGACCTCAAAAGGACACACCTAATGCTCCCTCTTCCTGTTTTTACTACTGCAACAACTTGGCCAAGACAAGCTGGGCTGAAAAAGAATGATTTACCCAAAGTTACCCAGCATGTTTTGGGGGCTAAGGGTAGACTTGAACCCAGGTCTCCTCAAAGCAAACCCAAAACCTTAACCACGAGATCGCATTGGCTCTCACTATATCACATTGGCTGACTTATATATCAGTTCATAAGACAAACTGAAAGCTTCAGTTATTTCAGAAGAGAGCAGAAACTGGTTTCTGGGCATGCCTTTCCAACTGTATCACTCTACTGTAAACATCCCATCATCCACAAATCCACCAATATATGCATAAACAGACAACCCCAAGGAAATCCTTTAGATACATTAGGAATGCTCAAATCCCAGAGGTCCCTATCAGATTTGGGGTTTGTACTCTTCGATATTACTATAAAAATATTATGTCTTGCCTATAATGTTTTCATCATGTGTCTAACTAAGATCGATGATGATCTTAGACCCAATATATATAATTAGACCCAAATATATAATTATAAGTATATATATAATATCCACTAATATGGATTGCAGAAAGAATAACTGAGGTGCTTTTTCAGGATTTTTCCTTAGATGTGATGACATACATTTGAACAAGTCAGCCATTCCAGAAAAATATCTGAGCACATCTTGGCTCCAGTTTGGTTGGAAGGATAATTCCAAAAATAGTGTTCCTTAGTTCATAAACATGCATACAAACTTAACCACAAAAGTATTATCAGAATACCTGCTATCCCAAATAAAAATTGACTTCATTTTAATCAATCAATGTGACTAGTCTGCATAAATTTAATAATTTCTGCCTTTAATAATAAATTATTAAATTAATTTCCTATATTCCAAAAATCACTCAAGATCATTTGCAGAGGAACAGCTAGGATAGAATAAGCACCACACACCAAACAGATTGAGACTAACAGTGCACCAACAGAGTGCACTGTTAGGAATGTAAACAATACCAAACTTAGAAGCCAAGCAAAATACTTTCTTTTTTTTTCACTTTTAAGTAGAATCTGAGACTAAGATCATGCCCAGAAAGAGTAACAATAAACAACACATCAAACCCACAAAACAAAACAAATCTTTAAAAATTAACAACAGAAACAGTAGCTTATTTTCTGGATAGGTGGAGAAGTCTGAACCCCGAGAAGTTGGTCAGTCTTCCCCTTCTGTCTGGGAATAGTCTGTTGGTGTGTATGTGTGTTTTGCAGTCAATATGTCCCCAATATTATAGATCAGTGATTGGAATCCAGAACATTATCCTTAGCTATATGAAGTTGGGGTTTTGGAACAGGGTGTCACTCAAATCTGATTTATCTTTGGAAAACCCAGTTTTCTGGCATAGTTGAGTGCAAAAACAGTTGCACTTTACTATTTTGTCAGTAAAGTCCTCTGCTCTTAATGGTTCTGTGTGACTCGATGCCATTGATCTGCTGCTAAGCCTCAAGAGATTCAGATAACTTTCAGTGAAAAGTTGAAATTCATTTTGTTTCAGATCACTGTTCAATTCTGATCAATGCTGTCTTCTCTTCTTAATGGTTTTTCTGGGGGGGGGGATGAGCTCAGCTCTAAGAGTGTTGCTCATTTTTCTCTTTGGAGTTTTCTCAGCTTTTATTTCTGTGCACCACTTTCAAATGTCAGCCTCTTCTCATCCCCGCTACTTGAAATTGTTTTAATTTTGACTTAACTAGCTTTCCTCAGTTCTACTTTTTGTTTGTTTATTGTTGAACTCCTCAGAAGTGGAAGTTTATTTCTCCCTCAAAAACACGAAGCTGGCTAAACACATGCCATTCTCCACAAGTATTCAATGAAGTATGTTTTATTATTTTTTGCTTAGCGCATTATGGAATCCTAGCAAATGGAGGCAAAGCATATCACTCAGCCTAAAAAAAAAAAAAAAGCACTTTCCACCAAGGCCATCCAGACCTCAGGAGGTATAATACAATGGTAACCTTTTTCTATCATACTATAATGCCATGTTTGACTCATGCAGGTGACAAGCCATAAACCAGATACTGTACAAAGGAAACCCTATTGAATCTCATTGTGATTTCATATGAAATATGACCCATGACAATACTCTTAATTTTAAAGACTTCAGTGCTGCTGTTAGAAAAAAAATGTCCAGGGTATGTTATGAAAAGAAGATTAAAATACAGAAATAGAATTTTTGAATACATTTGAATATATTAAAAATTCTGGGGAAAAATGTCAGAAACATCTTTGCCTTTTGCTAATAACAACAATAATGCTAGTTCCAACTAGGTATCTCTTTTCAAATGCTAACAACTAGTTACCTGTAAGCACTAAACACTCAGCAGTATGCTCAGTGACAGATTGTCTCAAACCTACACCAATTGAGAAAACATATCCTCTCGCTGGCATTGCCCGACCTAGGATCAGGAGAGAAATAGCAGCAGATGCCCAGAGAACCAAGCAACAGAATGATCTCTCACATTCTCTGAACAGACATAATGCCCCAAGTGTGCCAACTTAAATCTAGGAACATCTTTATGGTAAGAACAAACATTCTTGAGGGTACACAAGAACAAAAGTGAATTCAAAGATGGAGGAAAGAGACCATCGAGGAAGGAATAACATTAAAGGAGGAGTTGACTGAAGGATCTGACCTTTATACTACTTGCAGGAACTTGGAATAGGTGGAAAGTTGGAGTGCCTAAATGTAATATGCCCAAGTGGAGGCTGTTAGTGGATAACAACATGCTTTGTGGATGAGGAGAAACATAGAGTCCGGCCCATCTGCTGGTATGTTGGCTAATGCCAGAAACATGTATCAGTAATGACTTATTTTTGGCCAAAGATAAAGCCAAGAAGGTGGCTTCATTCTGGCATCTTAAAATTTGATCTACACACAGAAGAAGAAGAATCAGGTCACCTCCGTGATATTGTCCTACCAGGCTTCTTTTCCAGAGGTGACACTTAATTTGCAATAGCAACAGCTTTCCTCTTACACACAGAATTCAATGTGCAGTGGTGTCTTTCTGATAACCTGTTCCATAGTGAAGATATTTCATGTAAACAACGTTTGTGGAGAATTATTAGATCTTGATTGTAAATTCTTTCCATTGTTGATTTAATGTTATGTGAGGTAGAGGAGATTTATCAGGCTGGAATTACTGCTTTCATTGATTTTTGTGATTAATAATTTGCTGTGTGGTTTGGTATGAGTAAGTGCTATCCTTGGTCATTGCTTCAATCCCAGCACACACAGAGACAAAACATCTTGATTCATATGGTGACACAGCCAGAACAATATTTTCTTAGTTCTGTGACTTAACAAGTGTAGTAAATTGAAAATTTTGATAGTATCATTTCAACAGTGTTTAATTCTAGGAAAGCCACCAACCGTTGTTAAACCAGCCTTAGAATGCAGTAAGCTGACATACAGTCATGCCTGCTTTTCAATTAACCATTCAGAATAGCTTGTGCAAACATTTACAATGTATCATTATTAAGTGACAATGATTCAGAAAACCACTAAGATGCCATTCAATTGTTGCCAGCTGTTTCCATTGTGTTCAATTATCAGTTGCTACATGCTCCTTATTATCTTACAAGTCTATACTTCCTCACTGTGTTCAGATAATTGCAGATTGCTATTTCAAATGGGAGCAATTTAGCACTTGATATGAACCAATCTTGAGTTGGTTTAGTGAGGTTTTCAAGTACCCAAATTTGATAGTCTATTTGATAAGCATAGGATCACCATTTAATTATGATCCCAGTTCCCCAACCCCAAAAAAGATAGATGTTGAAAACATAGGTGATGGTAAATAACATAAACATAAATAAATAACATAAAACATAAAAACTGGATTATAAGTAACATAAACATAAAAACTGAGTCAGCTCTTCAGAAAGAATTTCGCCTTCCCCCAAAATCTCTGCTTCTTTTTTTATATAGAGAAAATGTGATTTATTTAACTTATTGGACTTATAAATCACCTCACTTCTGAAGCTTTAGGTGATGTAAAAAAATCAAAGTTCAAAGAGTAATGAAAATAATAAAACTGCAATAACAAATAATAGCGCAATGGATCTTCTTCTACCATAATTGCTAAGCATCAAAGGCCTTTCAGAAAAGCCAGGTTTTAGGTGTTCTCCAACAGACCGTATAAGTGGTGGCCATTCATACTTCAGGGGGCAACTTGATCCAGGTCAGGGGAGCCTATTGAGGACATCAAGGCGCCTTTCCAACATATATCCTGAAGGAGAGGAGGACCTTCAGTTGGTGCTCCTATTCACTTGGGTCAGATACACTGAAGTTATTTGGGATACATACCCAAGTCCCAGGCCCTGCTAGGAAATATATAACCAGCCCCTTCAACTGCACTCAGGAAGAGACTGGTAACAAAAGCAGTTCCCATAGCAGCATTGTTATGTAATGCCAGCATTAAAATTGCCCAACCAACACATAGGCAGCTGTATCTTTCAACAGTTGAAATGGTTGAAGTGGTCTTCAAGGGCAGTCCCACATACAGTAAATGACAGGAATCCAAAGACAAGAGTAGCCATCTTCAGAGCATCCCGTCTAGGTACATCTGCAGCTGGGGAACCAGCCAAAACTGGGTAAAGACTTTCTGGCTTCGATCTCCACTTCCTTCTTTAGCAGGAATCCAGATTATCAGCCCTCTGTTTTGGGGAAGAGCCAACCCCATATAAAACCAGAGCAGAACAAAATGGTTACTCCAATTTCCAGTCTTTCAGAATTCCTAGAAGGATGCTCTAATCAACAATATAAAGGCTGTTGAGAGATATAAGAGGACAAGAACGGTTGCATTCCTGCCCTTCATGCCTCACCACATATCATCACTCACAATGCAGTTTCTGTTCCATTTACTAACCTGAATCCTGACGGCCAAGTATCCAGATGGTTCATTTCTTCCAAAATCTAAAGATGGTGGCTTGATTAAAGGAAAACCGCTCAAGGAAGTAAACAAGTATCTTTTTCAAGGCAGCTGAAATTTTCCTTCTGGCAACGAGGTATCAACAGCCAGCTCTCAGTCCCTCTCTTGTTGTTTTGACTAGTTAGCAGTGAGATCAGATTCACAGGTGATGGGCTTCGCATCATAAAGGCCTTTATTCATCACCATGGCAGTAGTTGATAACTTAAAGCAAAGATGTTGGAGAGTAACTGTCCCAGTTGAGAGAAGGTCTCAAGCAGGGAATTAGCTTAGACCCACTATATCAACACAAGAGGGCAAGGTCTGATACTCCCCCTTTGTGTTTTATCTGTTCTTTCCCAGGCAAAAGCTACCAGACTGGGTAGATTCCTGTATTATAGGCAGAGAACAATGGAAGGGACCTTGTAAGTCATCTAGTCCAATCTCCCGCCCAAACAGGAGACCCACCATTTCTGACAAATGTCAGACCAATCTTTTCTTGAAGGCCCCCAGTGATGACGCTCCCACTCAAATATATGCTTATAAGAGTCCCAAAAATATCTCTAAATTCAATGAAATTCTGTTATTATTTTTAAATGAGATTCATCATTCTTTTAAACAATGATTGATGTCCTTAAATGTAAACTTTAAATACTAACCTATAGTTTCTTTTTTTTTAAAAAAATGGTATAATTGGAGCACTTTCAGAAATTGCAGTTGAATTATATTACAGAAGTCCACTTGATTAGCTGAAGACCGAGAAACAAATAAGAAAGTTAGGAATTTTGAGAATAGAAAAAAAATCCATATTGAGAAAGACTAAAACATAACTATACTCCCATCAAAATAAATTCTAGTAAGTAAATTTATAGCAATTATTAGATTACATTTTATTTGAAACTCTGCTATAGTCCACTGAAAGCTCTAGATATAATTATGAGAGAAATAGCCAGAACAAAAATGTAAAACATACCGATAAAATATCTGGGTGACCTTCACTGGAACTATAGCAATTAATCAGTACTATCCTTTAATTACAACATTTAATCTACAAAGGTTTTTTTATATTCTTCCGAATTGCTCATTGGAAATCCCACAAGGAATTTAGAAAGTAGGCTAACTACCTCTCAAGAAACTTAAAGTTACCATTTAATATGTTAAACCTATCCATCTCCTGGCTTGAAAATCCATCTCCTGTAGAAGAATATGAGTGTCTTGTTGAGAAATATTTACTAGAATTCCATTTTTTACATGGACACTTTAGACCTTCAACATTCTAAGAGGCCATTAAAGGTAAAGGCAAAAATGGTAGTTAAGAAGTTCTACTTCTATGGTGAAGGATAAGCTAGGAAAAAATGTATTATTGGAATACACACATACACAACACCTACACATGTATAGAGGACCTGGAAATTATCAAATGATACTTCAGTTCATAATGTTTCTTAGAAACAAAGTCCAAACATCAGCACATACTAGGGCAGGGGTCAGGAACCTTGGCTCTTTCATGACTCATGGACTTCAACTCCCAGAATTCCTGAGCCAGCCATGCT
>JAEANM010028074.1:0-10428 GCA_017656035.1 Myanophis thanlyinensis
AAATGTTGTTATTGTATTTTTTATCGGCTGTAAACCGCCCCGAGTCCTCGCGGAGATGGGGCGGTATATAAATATGACTAATAAATAAAATAAATAAATAAATAGCTACAGTAGCATTACTTCTCGGTTGCGAGCATACATATTTCACTGCATTTCGTACTGTGCATGTGATGAATAAAATTGATTTGATTTGATTTGGCTTATGAAAGCCATACCTCAGCTGAAAGTCAGGTAGTCCTTAATTTATGACCACAATTGAGGCCAAAATTGATGTTACTAAATGACAAGTGAATTTTCCCCCATTTTATGACTTTTCTTGCCACTTTTGTGTTAAGCAAATCACTGCAGTTGTTAAATTAGTAACACCATTGTTAAATGAAACTGGCTTCCCCATTGAATTTGCTTGTCAGATCGCAAAAGGTGATTACGTGATCTCTGCAATTGTCATAAGTGTGAAAAATGGTCATAAGTCACTTTTTCAGTGCTGTAACTTTGAATGGTCACTCAATGAAATGTTGTAAGTCAAGGACTACCTGTGCAGCACAATGCAGGTAGTCCTTGCATTACAACCACAACTGACCTCCAAATTTATGTAGCTAAGTGACTCATTTGTTAAGTGAGTTTTGCCCCATTTTGTGACTTTTCTTGCCATGGTTGTTAAGTGAATCGTTGCAGTTGTTTAAGTTAGTAACCTGGTTGTTAAGCAAACCTGGCTTCCCCATTGATTTTGCTGGTCAGAAGGTCGCAAAAGGGGATCACGTGATCCCAGGACACTGCAGCTGTCATAAATAGGAACCAGTTGCCAAGTGTTCTGAATTTTGATCATGTGACTATGTGGAGATGCTGCAACTGTCATAATTGTGAAAAAACGGCCTTCAGTCACTTCTTAGTGCCTTTGTAACTGTGAATGGTCACTAAATGAACTGTTGTAAGTCGAGGACTACCTGCACAGATAGCTGAGGCGCAGGGGTCTCCAACCTTGGCAACTTTGCGACTGGTGGACTTCAAATCCCAGAATTCCTCAGCCAGCATGTGCTGGCTGAGGAATTCTGGGAGTTGAAGTCCACAAGTCGTAAAGTGCCAAGGTTGGAGACCTCTGGCTGAGAGAGCTGAAGAACCCTGTCTCTATGGTGAACACACCCAGGCCCGGGCCACACCGTAGCACGCATGCGCAGTAGCACCAGTGCCATTCAACGGGCGCGCGCTTTGCCCGCGCTCTTCGCTAGGCTAATTCTGGAAGCTTCTTTATTCCTCAGCTTGACGCTCGAAGAAGGCGGTTGTCTTGGTGGTTCCTGCTACTAACGGGGAGCCAGTTACTTTTTTTTTTCTCCTCAGGACAAGCGAGCGGCGCCCTGACCGGCAGCCGAGTGAGCTTTTTTTAAACCTATTTAATCGTTGGCCTGGGGAATCCAGAGTGGTTTTTTTTTTCCAGGCGTTTCCTCGTCTCGGCTTTTTTTTTTTGCTCTAATGGCAGTGACTAGAATGAAGGCGAGCTCTCCCCTCAGCGACCTCAGTAAGTCCTTGTTAGGTTGTTGTTGTTTTTTTAATTGAATCTTAGACCAAAAAAAAAAAAGGAAATACTGTTTTGCTTTGGATGGGCGTCGTCGTAATAGTAATTCTCCACGAAGGCTACGTTCACACAACGTTAACCCTGATTTAACCGCACGCCCCTCCTCCTTTCCCCCTAAGATTAATGCTATACCTAAAGGCCTTGGAGGGAGGGAGGTGTCGGGTTTCTATCTAAATTGAAGCTGTAGGGCATTAAGGTTGAAATACTGAAGAGGGAGAGATGGAAATGGATGGGAGGAGAGGAGAAAGGAGGGGGGAGGAGAGGGGGAGGGAAGGGAATGGAAAGAGATGGACCGTCACTGTCCCTGTGAATTTGAAGGAGCGTTGGATTACGTTTGTAACTGCAGTCTATCTGGGTTTTTTAAAAAAACTCCTTTTGGTCTTGGTCTTTTTCCCCCTAATGCATTTGTTTAAGATCATAACCAAAGGCATTGAGTATGTTTACAATAATCAAAGATAGGGTTAGGTAAAGTATTGCTAATCTGGGGGCAAGAAGGAGAGAGAAATGGTGACCAAGCACACTCTTAAAACTGCACAGGGGATAGCTAGGATATTTGTAGTTATACAGCAGATTTATTAAAAATGATGAAAGTGAAAATAAAGAAAAAAGATGTATAGAAAGAAAGACTTAGAATTGTGTTTATAGCAGGATGGACTTCAGTAGCAATGATGTGTGACTAAAATGGCTGTAATGTAACCGCTGCATTTTTATTTAAGTGCAGATAGACTCTTAATCTTTGTGGGCATATTGTTACAAGAATTCTAATCCTGTTTTGTGTTAGTACTAGTGAAACAGGTGTCTGAGTAAATTGCTTAGGCTTGTCTCCTAAATACTTGATTATTGCTAGGATTTGAGTACAGTTGGAAAATAGTGATAGTTATAAAATGAAATATAAAATAAGGCAGTTCAGAAAGACATAAGTAATAGAAGAAATGTAAGTTTACAGTGTTGGGATTTTCTAAAACTTTTTTTTCAATCTAAAGTAATTGGGACTGGACAGCAGACAGAAGAGACATGTTCTAAAATTTCTGAAAAGCAGAAAGTGAGCAAGAAGACTGATGAGATGACAGGATTCATGGATGACTTGACTCTGAGCTCACCTGAAGGGAGATCTCCATCATGTTCAAGGAGCAGCTGTAGCAGGCGATCCTCCTCAGTATCTTCTAGTGATTCATCTTACAGTTCAAGTTCTAGTATTTCACCTTCCTCCACAAGCTGGTGTAGATCAAGGAGCAGATCAAGATCATATGCTAAAAGGATTTGTTCTCAGAGATCCAGAGGATACTCAAGATCTTATTCCAGGAGTCACTCAAGATCACACAATTACAGATACTGGGAAAGATCCTATCTTAGATATTTACAGAAGACATCCTTGCTCATGTCCAATATATCAATTATGGAGCAGATCTCCTATTAGATCATACTATCACAGATCTTACTCCAGAGGTAGATCAAGAAGCCGAGGATACTAGGATTTGGAAGAACTGTATATCCTGAAGCTTATAAACTGCTCAAATTCATTCTTCCCATAGAAAAAAGAGAACTTGAAACAACAAAAACTGCAGCTAAAATCTTTGGAAAAGAAATTGTCCTGCGAACCAGTTTAAAAATTGATTCAAAACCAGTAAAAATGGAAAGTCAAAAGACAACTTAGATTTTAAGGTAAATACAAAATATATTTTCAAAAAATGAAACTCTTGTAAGAGTCCCTCGAAAAAACCCTGCATTATTTCATAGCCTGATTACCAAATTTTAACTACTATGTAATCTTGAAATCATCCAATGTCTGATTTTTAAAAAATAAAGACTTCTATTAGTAAAACTGAATATTTAAAAAAAAATCCTTCCATTTTTTTCTTGTGAACCCAGTCAAACTATATTAAATGGATTTTAAACTTTAAAAAAAATATACAGTAGTACCTATCAAACTTTCATGGAACAAATTGTTTCCAGAAATCCATTGTCCAAATACACAACACGTTACATGCTTTATTTCTGTCATATAGAAATCATGAATATGATCTGCAGCTCTGATGAAGAAAATCTGTTGGTAATTGATTGTGGGCTTTAGTTCTGACTCATGTGAGTGGTTCATATTAGTCTGAAATGGTTGGAAGCTACATATAGAATTGAACAAATTAAGAATCAAAACTTTAATAAGCAGTGATATTAGGTAGTATTAAAATACTAGAAATGTTCTATTCCAGGTATTAAAAGACAGATTAGGAACTGCCTATTTGAAAATATTTCCTCAATTCTTCAATAGGAAATAAGACATAATTCTTAATGAAATGTGACCTTTCCATTAATCAGTTTTACAAAATTTAGTAATGAGTATCAATCTGAGCTAAATGTACTGAAAATAGCAAATACGAACATAAATTGCAGCCAGTTGTCTGCACTTGCTTCTTAATACCAATAACTTATTTGGAAGCCTGATAGAAGTATTTTCCGATTAGCAATTGTAGTGTTTGTGTGTTAATCAAGAGACTAGACTAGATAGTTCATTGAATTATTTAGCTGGCAGTAATTTAAAATGTAAATCATCTCTTTCTAACAGACCAACAAACAGAAGAGAAAAAAGAAATTGAGATGACATCTGTGACGAGGGGCATTACTCTTAATCCTAGCAATTTTAATGTAGGATTGTTTTGCAATTCTCTGCATCTTTGTTAAAAAATCAGCCCCATTAAATTTTGGAAGAATTATTCCCAAATTATCATGCAAGGAATTGTCACATTCCAGCCAATTGTCTGGAATGGGATAAGGTCTCCTTGAGCAGGGGGTTGGACTAGACGACCTCCAAGGTCCCTTCCAACTCTATTTTATTGTTATCCTGTCACCTTTAATTTGAAACCATGCAAAGTATATTCCAATAGGAGAAACTTCATTTCTTCATGGTTATTACAAATATTAGGAAAAACAAAGTACTTAAGTTCTTATGGCATTGCTTTTGTGAGTTTGCATTTTGTTCATATAATTTCTACAAAACTCAGTATTTTGTATATCCTTAGGAAGAATTGAAGTTTTGGGATACTGTAAGAATATCCTAAAATTCCACCATTTTAGTATATTACCTGTAAGAATAAACATATTTGCTTGAACAAATAATGATTGACTTATTCTGATGATGACTGGCAAATCCTGACTTACTCTAATTTTCTAATTTTCAGAATATAATACTAAGGCCATTGGCCTTGAAATCAGCAAGTCTGCTTTCTAAAAATCCGGTAGTATCCCCAAGAAGAGAAGAGAAAAAAACCTCTGTTGGCCAGTGGATTCCTGTTAAGAATGAGGACAATTTTGGACCTAAAAGTACAACTTTCAGAGCATGCTAGTAGTTCTGTTTTGGTTAATAGTATATTATGAAATCCCAAAATATCTCATTTTTGAGATTTAATTAGATTACCTCATTGAAACTATAATTTGTTTTGTAGATTAAAAAATGAAACAGAGACACAGTGAATATAGGTAGGATTTTCTTCTGTAAATTTTGCTTTTTGACTGAAATGGATTGTCACAAACAGGAATACCTTACTTATAGGTTTTAGCGTGTAATATATGTAACATAAGAACAAATGAAGGGTTCTTCATTTTGTAATTTTAAGCACTTTTAAACAGTGATTTATGGCTCCTGTTGGTAATTTTAAGTTTACCTAGGTAGTTAATATTTCACTTTAACAAGAATAGTTGTAGTAAGTACAAAAGTAACAAAAAATGCATTAGTGAAGTTCTAGCATTTGCATATTCATCCTTGCCTGTTATCAACACTGCATAAATTACTCTCCTTGCATTTTTGTAAGAAACATTTCTAATATGAAATCTAAAGTTCTTATTAAGAACTTTAAAGTGTTTTTTTAAACTTTAAAATGCACAAACATTTAAAGAAGCCATACTTCAAGCAGAAAGGGCCAGTCAGGGCAAATTTAGGTAGTATATTTACTTAATATGATTCTCTTTTAATTTCATAGTTTTGGTAAATACTATGAGATAGCCAAATGTTTTGAACTGTATGACATTACAATGGTATTTTTAAAAATGGCATTCAAAATTAGTGAAGGATGAATTTATACAAGTTGTATATTTTCTGCAATTTTCATAAAAATCTGGAATAGTAAAGACTTTCTAATAAACTTTGAATATTCTATGGAAGTGGATTGTTATTATTCAAAGGAACAAGACATGTGAAAATAGATATTTTAGAAAATCATATATTTGATTAGATTCTGTTGTCTGAAAAGACCCAAGGAGCATATGAGTACAGGGATGGATTACCCATAAGCTATTGGTGAGCCTCCTAGAATGTTTGCCACCCATTGAACAGACTGATTTGGAATTACTCTGTCTGCTTTTGTGTTTAGGGGTAAAATGGGTACTTTAGAGCAGAAGGATAATGTATTAGAAGTACCACTTGAAACTTCCAGATCAGTCCACATGTTTTCAGAGAATTTAAAGGGGCAAAATAAGCATTAACAATTTTTGGAGTCACTGGGTACCTGTTTTTCCTTGCAAGTACCCAAATAAGGCATATCTACAAATTTAGTTTCATCTACTTACGGTAAGTGATGTGGCCAAATGCAAGATGGTGCTGGAAGAAAGTATGCTGTGTGTGTGTGTAAATCTCTTTGCTAGAAGATTAAAATTAAAAGTAATAGCTTTGTCCTGTCTACAGTTGCCCTTCATAAATATATATAGGCTCCAAGCTATTAATACTAATAATTATTACTTAATTTATTATAACTATCCTCAGGTTACAATGGTAAGTTGACTGGAATTGCCAATAATAAATGACATAGTCATCAAGCATGATATCACATGAATGTATCACTTAGCAACAGCAGTCCTCATTGCTGCTGTAACCCAAGGACTGCAAGGGTCATTAAGTGGAAAGAGTTGAGTACCAAGTAAGGATTATGAGGGGATGGAAAAGTGCTGTGGATGGACACTGGGAAATACACATCAGCTAGCAAGAGTAGCAGGTATTGCTGGGAAGAGGGGAGTGGCAGTATGGAGATCCCTGAACAAAGTCGTATATTGAGGACTACATGTATAAAAAATATTACATTTCTAAAGATAATACTTAGGGAGCTTTCTAACTCAGCCTTTTTTGTGTACAAAAGCCAAGACTTCTTAGATATGTTTTGCACATCTGTCTGAATTATATTTCATTACTTTTCAGGGCTTCCCACTAATTACATTATAAACCAGATGCTCATTAAGCAGACAGCATATTGAGTGTTTTAAAAACAGTTTGTATATGCTATGGCTCTTAGTTTAATCAAACTACCAAAATTAACTATCAACTAATACAATTGTAATGGTTTTCAAATAAACCACAGGTACATTAAAAAAAATCTGGATTTGTGATTTAACATTTTCATCTTCAATAAAAAAACAAAATAGCAATTGGCTCACCAACCATAACGTCAAATACTTTGGTTTTCTACAATTAGATAATTATTAAAACTTTTCTAACATACCCTTCTTTGAGAGTAGTAGTAGTAGTATACGTGGACAAATTTCATTCTACCATTAGAACTTGTTTGCAGAACGTATTTTACACATGAAGGTTTTAAAGAAGCCAGATTGAGAAAGCAAGGACAGCCTCCTGAGCTTTTCGGTCTACACAGCCGTCCCTCTTTCCAAATTCTGTTTAATTTCTGCAGTGTATTTCCCATAGAACCTCTCAGCCTTTTTATTGAACTTGGCATTCCTCTCATTAATGTAGTCGATATCTGCATCGTCGTTGTAAGAACGTCTCCGGCTGTATTTTTCACGTTTTTGAATTCTGAAAGAGAAACCGAAATACTCAGTTTATGTTCATATAGCTATATTTTGAATTCATATTTTAATGAGGTACTGGATATTCTTCATTTGAGATAGTATAATTTTTTCTTGTATATTCAGCTAATGGGGTCAAGGGGAATTAAAAAACTCCATTAATCCATTCCAAAGCAAATCAATCTCTGGGTTCTATAGTTAATATGATTACTTAGAATCATTTAAAAGGGGCAAAGCCTTGCCTGATAATTATATTATTTGAAAAATAAATAGAAAGAAAAGATGGACTCTATACAAAGTGCTTAAATAATGCAATCTGAAATAAAACGTCAGCAGGATATCTATGATACGCACATAGACAAGATGCTTAATAAATTTAAACATACAGTTCATTATGAATATGGCACTTACTGTTTTTCAATATCTGTAACCATTTTGTCAACACCTTCTTTGGAGGGCACGTGTGTTCCATGGAGTAAACTATTTGAAGTTGGAAAAAAATCTTCACCACTGAAGGAGAAAAAGGAGAAAATAAATGTTAACAGTAACATTTTTGTGAAATTTCTCTAGCTCAGGAATTTGGGACCAAAAGTATCAATCTAACCCATTTTGGTAGCAATAATTAAGTCTTGTTGTCTAATTCCATATCTTCCACTTTTCTCATTCTCTTTAAACAAAACTGAACCAGGTAGATGGAACGTTATCTCTCTACCTGCTGTGCAAAATTATTTAGAAGTAATCCTTGATTTAGGACTGGCCATTTAGTGAGTGTTCAAAATTATAATGTAGCCTGAAAAAGCTACTTATACCCAGATTCACCAACCTCGCATTTACATGCACACATCACATGATTGCATTTTGGGCATTTGCAGTGTTTTTGCCACTTTCTAATTTGCAGCAAAACGCCCCAAAGCAAACTGGGTTTGCTTAATGACTTGGCATTCACAATGCAATGTGGTTTATAACTATCATGACTTGTGACCAAAATTACAGGCTCAATTACTGTCTTAAATCATGGTCTTCTTGTATTCCAATTGACATGCCTTTGGGAATTATCTCATTTGGAAATATTGGTTTTAGATCCTTTTTAACAGACCTTAACGTATTAGCAGAGTTGAAAGCGACTTTGTAGGTCATCTAGTCCAACCCCTCCATGCAAGCAGGAGAACCTACACCATTTCTGACAGATGGCAGTCCAGTCTCTTCTTGAAAACTTCCAGTGATGAAGCTCCCACAACTTCTGAAGACAAACTGTTCCATTGGTTGATTGCTCTCACTGTCAGAAAATTTCTCCTTATTTCCAGGTTGAATCTCTCCTTGATCAGTTTCCATCTATTATTCCTGTCTGGCCTTCAGGTGCTTTGGAGAATAGCTTGACCCCCTCCTCTGTGGCAGCCCCTCAAATATTGGAACACTGCTATCGTAACTCCCCTGGTCCTTCTCTTCACTGGTCTAGCCATGCCCACTTCCTGTAACCATTCTTCGTGTTTTAGTCTCCAGTTCCCTAATTATCTTGATTGCTCTTCTCTACACATTTTCTAGAGTCTCAACATCTTCTTTATAGTGTGGTGACCAAAACTGGATGCAGTATTCTAAGTGTGGTCTTACTAAGGCTTTATAGAGTGGGATTAGTACCTCACTTGATCTTGATTATATCCCTCTGTTAATGCAACTGAGGATTGTATTGGCTTTTTTGGCTGCCACTGCACACGGTTGGCTCATATATAATTGGTTGTCCACTAAG
Organism: Myanophis thanlyinensis; assembly: GCA_017656035.1. Taxonomy (NCBI): domain Eukaryota; kingdom Metazoa; phylum Chordata; class Lepidosauria; order Squamata; family Homalopsidae; genus Myanophis; species Myanophis thanlyinensis. The sequence continues at coordinate 9,096 of JAEANM010028074.1, forward strand.
ACTACAAGATCCCTCCTACATAACAATAAAAAAATACTGTGAAACAAAATTACTTGCCTTTCTTCTCTTAATTTTTCATACTTTTGCAGGTCAGGTTTAATTTGCCTGGTCAACCGTTGATACTGGCGTAATTGAGCAGCTGCATAGTCTGCAGAGCAAATAAATTAGCTTAGTAAACAATAAACTTACTGGATAAGGCAACCTATCTCAGCAATATTGTGATTCTCTGCAATGATAAGTAGTTTTGTGTAACCTCTTTCTCAGGAACAAAGCTGAAGAATGTGTAAAATGTTAAATCATGGCAACTGGGTAAAAGCTTATTAAATGGAGATGTTTCATTACTCATCCAAGTAACTTTTTCAGTCAAAATGAAATCTTTTTGGTTAGGTTAGATATGGAGTCAGAGAGTCATTGGAATGGACTAACACTGCCAGAGTGATTACAGGGGATTTTCTCCCCAAAATAAAATGCAGTATGCAAATAAATAAAATATGAAGGTGAAGAGTGTTATTTACATATTGCATTTCATTTTGGGAAGAAAGCCCTTGTAGTCAGTCTGGCAGAGTTAGTCCATTCCAACAACTCTGACTCTATGCCTATACCAAAATTTTTTCATTTTGACTGAAGAAGTTACTTAGATGAGTAACAAAATGTCTAAGTTTGATAAACTTTGGTCCAGTTGCCATGATTTAACCTCTTGAGATACTTTTGGCCTGGATGATTGAGTCTTCATTTACATAAAGATGAAGAATAATAGATAATAAAGAAAGCTAATTTGATTGTCAAGTACTTCTGACTTTTGCTCTCAATTTGAATTTACTCATGACAAACAGGAATTTCGACAATGTTCCCACTATGGCTGGGTTGTAACCACAATCAACTCTGAAAATGTTTCTGGATCCCCTTCCAATTTTCTTATGACCCATAGGGCCAAGAACTACAGGAGGAAACCCTGGTATGGGCCACTGTGTAACTTTATTTATTCAACATGTATTTGAAAACAGTAAAGATCATTTCCCCCTACCTGAAAACCCAAGATCAGGATTTTTCTTCTTCCTTTTCCTCTCAAAGCGTTCTGCATCTTCTGCACTTATTTCTAGCAGCTTTACTCTCTCATAATCTTCCCCTTTCAGCAGGCATTCCTAGTATACAATAAACTCATTTTAATAATTTAAAACACAGGTCCTCAAAAAAAAAGTGTTCCTCTGGGAGCTGTTTTAAAATGTATATTTTATATTTCCTTCTAAAATTAGTCTTCAGCTGAATTATACGTGATCTGTTGATTTCTCTTTCTGATAGGTCTATATCCATATTTATTTATTTATTTATTTGT
>JAEANM010028075.1:0-10427 GCA_017656035.1 Myanophis thanlyinensis
GTAGTGTTTGTCTGTCTTGCATATTGCTATTTCCAAACCAGGTTGTTATGTTGCCCATCAGGATGCTCTCTACAGTAAAGGAATATTATTTCTCAACCTCTTGGCTAAGAGCAAAAGCTCTGTTGTTGGGGGAAGGACATATGAGCAAGGCCCTCGCTTCAGAGTGACTTCCATTCCTAACTCCATCTCTAACCCGAAGTTGTACTTTAGGCGGAACCTGCATTTGTACCTGGGCTGCCAATTGCTCTGCACTGCCTTTCCTTCAAGGAGACTGCTGGAAACAGGCTGAATATTAAAAATGTGTGCCTGAAAGCATTACGCGGCTTCTGCAGTTTGGCGGCTCAAGGGAGGAAAACGCCGCCTGCCATCCTTTGCGTCTAGGAGTTGTGCTTAAGTCTGACATTCTTAACCCGGGGACTTTAAATTCTACGCCACATAACTAAACAGAGGAATCCTGTAAATCAGATCCCCTTTTTAAAAAGGCAGCATCCCTCCCCCTCCAACCCCCCCCCCCCCCAAAGCAACTGAGCAGTTGCCACAAAGTAAGGAGAAATCATCCCGGAAAGGAGGCAGGCCGCAGGTGCCGGGGCAGCCAGAAGAACCATTAACCAGGAAGGTTTATTTTGTATCTCCATTGCAATTTTTTCCACACACTGAGGAGATTCAATCACAATTATTTCTAGTAAAAAGTATGTTTTGCTTTGATTTAACCTGAACAGATATTCTTTGGGGGAGAGAGAGAGAGAGATGTAGAATTCATTTTAAATGGAAGCGGCCCCTCAGAGCCATTCTCCGGCCAGACTGTCCCACATTTATTTTCTTCCAAAAGGGAGAAGCGATCTGAGAAGGAGGCAAAAACTTTGAGAAACCACTGGGAGTTCTACCACGTCCAGATCAATTAATTGTTATGGAGGTTTGGAAAGTATTTTGCGGTGCCAAGAATGTAACTATCCATAGTTTTAAAAATGTCATTTGTAAAACGTTCACAACAAGGTCTTATTTATGGGCAAAAAAACAAAAAAAGGAATCTTCTGGACCGCCTTGCTCAAATTCCTGGGACAAAGTTTTGCTTCATTCCCCCCTTTCTAGCCAGCTCCCTGACCGCCAATTTACAGACTGCTGCCGCCGCCCCCCCCCTTTCCATTACCATTACCATCACACACACACACACATTTTCCTAGGCATTGCAGGAGCCATGCCATGCCACTCTGTGGCAGCCCCAAAATTAAAAGGGAATAAACAATATGGTTACTCCAAGAGAGAGAAGGAGGCCTTTGTATTTTTTTTCTCAGCAAGGTCTAGATCCTAGGAATGGGGTTCCACCCCCCCACCCCAGCCCTGCAGGTGTCCATGGATCAAGCCGGCCCAAACGGAAAGGCTGGAAGTGTGGAAAGGCCCCTCACTCCAAAGAGCTCCTTGAATTGAGAGGCTCACCCTCAAGGGAGTAAAAAGTGGCCCTTAATAAATAATCAGATGGGAAGGCTGGTTTTGTGACATCCCAGGAGGCCGGATCAAAGATGTTTGCATTTCTTCATCTACTTTATAATATTTACAGTCTTAGCACGGGAGACTATTGTGTAGCTCACAATATGGAAAGAGCAAAGTCATAACATCCTAATTTTTAAAATTATAAAAAAAATAATTAACCACTGATAAAGGTAGCCATCCAAGACACTACTCTGCAATTAATTTCTTTTTAGGAACTGGCTACAAATATTTTGAATGAGCATTGAGAATCACACAAAAAGAGTGACGTCAGCCTGATCTTACTCCTGTTGTATTACAAATAAAATGAGAGCAGACGCAGAACTTACTTTGGTGAATCCAATTTGCTCCTTACGGAATTTTTCCAGAGGTTTGATCAACAAATTGCTGGCATTTTGCACCTGTGAAGAAAAATGTAGACAAGTAATAAACAGGCAACAATACTGAGCCTTTTAAATCTGCATGATTTGGTCTTCCATTGTGCTCCAGAACTAATTTTGAAGTAACTCATCTGAAACTCTGCAGAACTCAGGAAGAGCACATGGGACATGAGAGTCCACACGGGCAGAGCTTGGCCAGGTTCTCACCTCAAACTAAGTCTCCTTCCGGATTAGTATTTCATGTGAGACCAGTCACATTGGTCTTTTCAAGAAATTATAATTAAAAGCTAATCATGGAAGGGGGTAACAGAAATCATGATATGGTGTAATAGGGTTTCTGTAATGTGATGTGTGCTTTCAGGAAACCTCCTGAAACCCCCTGTTCCAACAATTTGGAGACCTTAAAAATCATTAGTTGTCAAGATCTGTATAACGTATCAAGCATCTCCTTAGACCCTACAAAATCTTGGGCCAATCTGTGTTCCCTGGAAGGGAATTTTTTTCAAAGTTTTGTGCCCAGAACTGAATTAAAGTGAAAGACGAGCAGAACAACGTGAAAGAAAGAGGACATACAGCTGTGCAAGAGAAATGGGCATATTTAGCATGCACCAGAAATGCAACTGCTTGGTTTAAAAGACCCAGAAGACATACCCACAGTAACTAAGATGATTTAATTAAGAAATCTAATAATTAGGAATGAAATACACTGAATTCCAGAAAACCCATGGAAAGAAGGTAACTTGTTAAAATGGGGTAGATCTGTACCAACTCCTTTCTGGCAGGGAATTCTGCAAGGGCACCATATTAGAAGTTGCACCCTGTTAGAAGCTATTACTAATCTTATTTTGGCTGGGCTTAGACATCAAACATGGATCATGCAACCTATTATGTTATGATTTTACTTGGTCAAATAAACCACAACTGCACAGATTATACATAAGCCAAGATTTACAGTTTCCAATGTTTAAAAAGACCCAACCTGCTGGGCCCAAGCCAAACATGCTTTGGGTCATGCAACGAAGGGGCTGAGCCCCATTTACTGAATCCTCAACCCACTTCTGACTAAGGAGGGGGGAGAAATGTCCTTACCATCATGGACCTCTCAAGTTCCACCTCTTGGAGCAGCTCAGCAAATTCCTTAAAAGATTCAGCTGGAAAGGAGAAAAAATACTGTAATGAGAAAACATTAATTTAAAGATTAAATAATTGAGAAATTAAGAGAGAACCAGTGTGGTATAATGGTTAAGGCACCACACTAGAAAGCAGGAGACTGTGAGTTCAAGTCCGGCCTTAGCTATGAAAGCCGGCTGGGTGCCTTTGGGTCAGTCACTCTCTCTCAATCCAACCCACCTCGCAGGGTTGTTGTTGTGGAAAAAATAGGAAGAGGAGGAAGGTTATGGGATATGTTTGTTGCCTGGAATTATTTGTAAAACTAATAAAGGTGGGATACAAACAACAACTAAGTCTAAGAGATGGGACTGTACAGTACTTCCTACTTCCCCCATCTTGCCTTTAGTATCTTCATAGTGGATTAATACCCTGAATGTGTAGCCTTCTTGGCGGGTTATCACATCAATGTGTCAGGAGAGATTATTCGGCTGTGACCAAGAGAATCTCTCTGAGAAATCTTCTGAGCAAACAAGTCTCCCGTGTTCAAAGCAACCACCCACTGGAACCAAATGAAGCATTTCCACATGATAATTTTATTACTGCCTCAAATCTGGGTCAAACCACATGGGGCTTTTGGCCCAGAGCTTGCTGTCGTCTTGCCTGGGCTTTTAATTCAAAAGTGCACAAGAAGATTGGTCTTTCCTGCCCCAGCACAATGCTCACAAACCTTTCCCTTTCCTTCTAGGATACTATGGAATCATCTCTTGGATATTTATGCTATACCAAACCTGTTTTGCAATTTATTACTATTTTCCCTTCCTTCAATTTTCCTGTCTTATCCTCAGGGTGCTCCTCCGAGAGGGCAGCTGGGCAGCCCAGGCCTGTTGCTTTCTCACACTCGTCTCTCCATCACTTTGCAACTCCCCTGGCTGTTCACACCTTCACTTTTTCTACTTATTCTTCCCCCAAATGTAAATTCTGCATGATTTTACAAACATTTGCTATTTACTGCAATAAAAGAACTGATCCGACGTTTGCATCTATGAGTCCATCCATCAATGCATCCGTCTCAAATACTAACAGGCAAAGTAATCACTGATACAACTGGGTTGTTTATCAGCTAAGAAAGGTGAATAGTAAACACACTCTTTAGGAAAGCCTTCTTAAAAGAGGCACTGGAAGCCCACCTTCTGATCAGGCCAGAACATCCCTTTTCTAAAAATGAAAAAGAGGGCTGAGAGCATGAATGCACTTTTTTTCAGGGGAAGAAAGTTGCCTTGTGTTAAGGGCCTCCCAAGTCACGCTGGGAAGCAGAAATCAAATGTGGGAAGGTCCCGTTCTTGGACACACACATTCCAGCTGTTGCTGGGCTCCCCAGGCTGCTACATGGATCTTTGGCCCGGGGAAAACAAGACATAAATCCACTAGACATATCAACAAGGCCAGATATAATCTGAATTTTTAAATTAACCACCTGCACTTTTCAATGAAACTTCAGCTGACTTAATAGATGGCTCCTGCTCTGGATTGGAGGTTCTTGTTTTTTTACTGTTCCAAATACTGATCTGCCCACCACAAGAGGGCCAACATGGCAGTTAGGGAGAGGCAGCCAAGCATGCCGGACAGGTTTTATGCAAGATATTCTACACTGAATTGCAACCAAGGATTTTAGTACTCAAGCAGGACATTAAATGGACTTCTAGCACCTAGCCCTGACAAGGCAAAAGAGGCAGCTGGCCAAAAAAGCACTTACCAATGTTGATTTCGTCATCTGTCAGAGTGTCCCCAATGAAATCAAACTGGAAGGACTGGAGTGTCAAGGAGAATTTCTGGACAGCCAAGGAATAATCTGGGAAAGTTTAAACAGGAGAATTTCACACATGAATATGCAAAAAGAGCAGCTCAATTTGCAGAAATCTCCTAGTGGAAGCAGAGCCCCAATTTTGAATTTTGCTCCCCGTCCCCCCCCCCCCCGGAATTTTGAATGACAGCTGGGCTCCCCCAAACATCCCCTGCTTACAAAGAAGCAACTGCCCCTCGCAGCTGGCTTGCCTGCATCATCCTGGCCCCTCCCCCTTTGCTCCCGGCCCCGCCCACTATCCCGGCTGGCCTCTGCAACTTCCTTGCAAAGAACCCTGGAAGCAGCCCCTGACTCCTCCTGCCTGCCAAAAATGCCTTTGGGGCCAACAAATATCCTTGCAAATAAATCTTTCCTTGAAGGCTGGCTCTCTATTTTATAGCATGGCAGCGTCTCAATATTTTTTTTTTTTTTAATGAAAACAATCCATAACAGAATCAGGAATTGGAGAGAGGCACCAGAGTAAATGTTTACCAACACGCAGATCCGTGGCTATTAAACTGCCTTCACCAGTTTTAAAATAAACATGCAGAAAAGAGAGTTTTGTGTGCCTTAAGGATAATTTCCATGCTGGGGTCAGGAAGGAAAACGTTGGCAGGGCACTTCTGGGTTTTGTTCTTCTGCGGAAGAATCATCCAATTGTTTGGCTCTGCAAAAGTGTTGGACAGCAACGCTGGCCGCTGAGCCCTCCCAGACGTTGCGTTCCCCACCTTTGATACCTCCTTCATATTGCACCTGAGAAAGAAAATGTGCTTTCATTTATGGTATATTAATGATGCTTCCATTCAAAAGCACATTTTTTTTCCAGTATGGTTTTTATCGCTGACCCTTCATTTTCCCCCTTCGTGTTCATTGATCAGGTTTTCTAGCCATTAATTCTTATTATTTATTAGTAATTATTTTATTTGTATCCTGCCTATTACGTTTTATAAACAACTCAAAGGGGTAAAATTAGAATATAGAGTCTCAGGGCTAGAAGGGACCTTTATCGTCTTTGTTGCTCTTCTCTGCACACTCTCCAGGGTCTCAGCGTCTTTTTTGTATCACAGGGACAAAGTATTGGAGTACTGAGTACTGGACTCAGTATTCCACGTGTGGCCTCAGTATAAAGTGGTATGGTCACTTCTTGGGATCTTGATACTATCCCTTTCTACATGATTGATCGTGATTTTGATGCTTCCTCTTCCTAGCTTATTCTTCCCTCTCGGTGCAACTGAATCTGCAGGCAGCATATATGAATCAATTTACTTTTGAGTCACAATCTCTAAAATGCCTAAAAGCTCATCTGCTTTCTTTTTCTGTGCACTCTGGAATTTGGAAGTTTAGAAAATACTTTCATAAGCAAAAGCAACTCGGTCTTAAAAAACAAGAGAGGATCGTTGTTTCGACCAGCTTCATAGAACTGCGTATGAAATCAGCATTCACCAGAGTTGCCTGGTGGCACATGGATTGATTTGAAGGGCAGGCAGGAAACTCTCTGGAAAAAAAACTTAATTTCTGGTTGCCGTGCTGGGCTCATGGAGCAGAATCCAAAGAAGAGTCCTTTATGCTCTTCAGCCTCTTTGGAAGGCCAACAAACCACCAAGAAGCAGAGGGCCACGTGGGTGTGCTGCAGATAAACCAGGTCCTACGCCGGTAATGCCATGCAACCAGGAGGAACTTGATGTCATCAGTCCAATAAACCTCTGACTATTTGGGGTCCGATGAGTGAAGGATCCACGGGAAAGGAGAAATAAAAGGACCTTGAGCAAGATCCTGCACGGCCAGGGGCAGTATTAAGGGCAACGACCAAGAACATTAAAGGGATTAAAGTGTAGCATGAATGACATACCAGTGTATCATTTACTCTTTCCACCCTCCCCACCCCTTCCTTATTTTAACCATACATCTACATTTTGAGGTAAGTGGAGCTATGATTCAGGGACTGGCAACACAAAGACATCTACAGATTTGCAAGAAAACAAGGACTCAAGATCTGGATATTCCTTCATCTCCACCCCAACCCTTTCCTAGCTTCCCATCGGTTCTTTCACCACACCAACTTTCTTCCCTTGGCCAACTGCCACTTTCTCAAGCGTAAAAACTTTGCTTTTCTGAGCTTAAGCAGAATCTAATTCGCAGCATCTTCAGCAGAAAGCATCATGGAACTGGACACGGGTGTGTCCAGGAAGAGCCGCAGAGCCCCAGATGGGCTGCTCTGAAGATGAAGTACAACAACAAAAAAGTCAGCCGAGTTAAGAGAGATGACATGCTGAAGCCAACAGCCACTCAACTCATCCTCAAGACTGTCCCCAACAAGCTTCTACCGTCTCCTTTCACTTGGGCTGCTTGGCACAAAGGAGAAGAGCTCTCCAGAAAGCCCAACTAGAAGGTGGGGTTTTTTTCATCTTATTTTCTGAACCTTCAGGCAGCCAATAGTTTTCCAAGGCTCAGGAAACAACTGGGCCGTTCTTCAGGTTTATGTTTGACCACGGCATGAAGAGCGCTGATGTGATGCAATTGATAATGCTTGGCAAACGGGGTTTGGCAAGCCTTTTACTCCTGTTTACTTCCTCAAATTTTCTATGCTGCTGGAATCCTTGTCCTTTTCATAAGAGGGCTTGCTTGCTATGGATTAAACCACTAAGGGTGTGTGTGTGTGTTAATATTTGAAAGGCCCTTCACTTTGCTTTTTACTCTCGTGCTTCGCTAGAATGCATGAAGGAGGATTGCAGTTTCTGTGTCCAAAATGGCCTTTTGGCAAGATGGGGCCAAAAAGCATTCCAGTGGAAGATATTTTGGCTTCTTGTCCTTCTTGACGTAAAATTAGAAATAGCAGCTCATATTAAGTGTTCCGATGCTCATCAGAAGCGTTGGGGGGAGGGATTTTCATCCAACAACCTGACCTAGAGAAAGGATGGAGAAAGAAGCTGTGACTGTCTGGAATTGGCAGTTCTCCAAGAGATCAAACTGGTGTGAAAGGATCCATCTAACCCAGGTGATTCCTTGGCAGCAGATTTTCTAAATCTGCCTGCTGTTAACAGATGGTTTCTCTCACCTCATCCTAACCAGTAGGGTCGGTGACTTCAATTTCAATTTTAAATCTTATTGGTCACATGCACAGATACATGATATGATATGCAGTGAAATGCTTACGCAACCATTCACGACCACAGGTAAGTTAGGGCAGAATGGGAGGGTAGGAAATAGGTTGGGAATAAATCGGGGGTAATTGGGAAGGTGGTACATCGTATATATGTAGAAACAATCATGGTTCCTGTTATAGTCCTTAGTGATCTTGTGGTATCTGATTTAGCGTCAGTATTGTTTGTGGAAAGAAGCTTTTCCTCATTCTGTGTTTGCCTTCAGAGAGCGAAAACATTTTCCCAACCGCATCATGGTAAACAGACTATTGTTGGGGTGGCTGGGGTCTTCGACTATCTTTTTAGCTTTAGTCTGGCAACGTTTAGCTTTAGTCTGGCAACGTGTAGCTCGGGGAGTTTGGTGCGGATGATGCTCTTAGCTGAGCATACCTTAACCAATGGCATCTTGTGGGGCTTAGAAGAAAGCCTTCTCTCTCATGGAACCAGAACTAGGAAGAGGATCTGCTCAGAGATCTGGAAGGTCCAACCCTCCTGGCCTTTGAACAAGACCCAGATGATCTCACAGGCATTTGGACCTGCAGCTAATCCAGCTAATCCACCCCTTTTTGTTCGTATGGATTGGAAATAGGACTCCAAGTGTTATATTACTCTGTTCATTGTTTTGCTTCTTTTGTATATAGTGCTGCTTATTTTGATTTTAATCTTCTGTGTGCCATCAGAGTCATTGCTGCAAAATAGGCATTTATATAAATTATTTAAATAAATACCTCTCTTCTTGTTGTCATTGGGTAGCCTGCACATTGATATGACCTAGATTATTTGCAGTGTTTTTATGAGCCCTGGTGGCACACTGGTTAGAATGCAGCATTGCAGGCTAACTCTGCCCACAGCCAGGAGTTGGATCGTGACCGGCTCAAGGTTTATTAGACTGACATTGTACTTTTCCTCCAGGAGCTGAAAGTGTCATACCTTGTGCTTCCTCTATTTTTTTTTCCACAACAGCACAGAGAGGTCAGCTGGGCTAAAGATGTGACTAGCCCTAAGTTCTCCAGGAAGCCTCCATGAATGATGAGAGACCAAAACATGGGTCACCCTAATCCCAGTCCAGCATTTTCACCATTTCTAGTTCGACTAGAAGGTACTAGTGTCCACCACTGAACCTATCAGCTAAGGTGGTCATTATCCATCTCATAACAAGACGGCCATCCCTTTCCATAAGGGGACATCACAGTTCTTTCTTTGGCTACTTAAAAGGGAACTGTTTAAATGTCCTAGTTCAGGTTCAGTCACCTGTTCCTGTATGTGCCTAGTGTGAACATGGTAAAGGAGAGAATAAGATCTTCTCAATTGCCTTCTTCCAAGGAAGGCCAAATCATGTCAAGGCCAGCCTGAAATTTCAGCCTCAACTACAAACTTTGTGGTAGTGGAAAGTGAATACACAGCATGAAAGTCGTATCAATGTGTACATCTTCTGCTCAACATTAGCTCTACATCCGAAGATAACTACCTTTTAACTCCTTTTAACTACCCAATCCAAAAGATCCGGACAGATCTTTGTTCAGTGGCAGCCTTCCCCAGCCTAGACTCTCAGGTTGCGTTAGGGATACAGCTGCCAGAGACCTGAACCAGCCCTTCTGGGGCCAGGGTGTGTTCCCCAGCATCTCTGCCCAACACTCAGGGAAGATTTGATCTGTTAGGCATTCAAGCTCTTCTTGATGTGTATCCATTCATTCTGCCTTTTTCATTCTTCCCTAACTCTACATCTGGTTTTTATTCAGGATATTCATTTCTGCAATGATCTTCAAAATCTTCAGTCACATTATTAATCAATGCACACTTGCAAAATGCTTTGCTATAACCAATAAACACCTCTAGTGGTTCCAAGTGCTAATCAAGCTTTGTGTAAAGAAGAGTTTGAACTAAGCCACCATTTGGGGATATGAGCAGCAACACTAACCCTGAACTGTTGGTTTCTACCCCCTCTTCCACCCTGCCTGTGCCTGCAGGAGTTGGTGCTTTTACTTCAGTTGTAAATCAAGTACAGACTACATGTCATTGACAAGCATTACTTAATCTGAAGTAGAAAGCAACTGCAACAAGAGATAATTAAACCATAGTTTATGGTACTGCCTTGAGTCAATTAAAGAGAATTGGGTTTACCTCACTATAGGAAGCAAAGATTGACGTATGCTCATATTAAACTACCATTAATATAAAAGAAAATCTTTTTCCAATCTCCTCATCAATTATGAGCTGGATAAGGAAGAACGTCTAAATTCAGCAAGGAAAGGTTAATTCTTATCCTAATAGATACCATGTTTTATCAGGAGATTATTAAGGGAGAAAGACACCTTCATTTGCATTAACCATTCAAAATGCAAACATTCTCTGGTCACAAAGGCTGCAATTGGGGTAACAAACTGAGTTGGATACCTGTGGGGTGCCTCAGGGGTCGGTCCTCTCCCCCCTGCTGTTTAATATCTATATGAAGCCGCTGGGTGAGATCATCCG
>JAEANM010028076.1:0-10427 GCA_017656035.1 Myanophis thanlyinensis
ACTATCAGCTCCTTTGTCTTGCTGGCATTGAGGAGGAGGTTGTTTTTCTGGCACCAGCTCTCCAGGTTCCTAATCTCGTCTAGATAGATATGGCAATTCTCATTTTTTACACAATTCTTTCTGCATTTAAGATAGGATACTATATGTACTGGTCACTTTTGTAGGAAACAATACCAGGACAACCTTGTCTGCATTCAGATGCTAAGTAGGAACATGACTGCTTAGCTCTTAGAGAGGATATTCTCAGAGCTATAGGCTAAATTGCAAAGTTGAGAAAAAGCATAGAAGATGAAGTGGCAGAACAAGCGGGGGGGGGGGCATCCTTTGCATTGCCTCTTGGTCAAATGGAATTCAGGCAGAAGAAGGTGATGTCTGTATATTAGCTATTTTTAGATATGGGGACACCACCAGAAGCTTTGAGAAAGGGGTAGATGTTTCAATTCAGGCAAGTTGAAGTGTATATAAAATAGGCTAGTAGCACTAATCTTTGATCATCTGGGTTTGTATAAATATAGAAACCACTGTATCATAGTAATTATTATAGCAGAGAGAAAACAAAGCAAGAAAATGTCCAATGCAGAAACAAGAGATACTCCTCCATATATATTTTGAACTCATTTTCATATATTTGTCAAATCAAGAAGGAATTACAAGCCAATTTAAATTGCTCTTTAAGAATCAGAAAATATAGTATTGCTTAAAAATCTATATATATATATTCTACATTATTGTTGTTGGTAAAACCAAAGATAATTGATTACAATCCTTATATACATTTCCCAGTAGCAAATGATCCCAGTATAAAAATCTCACTTGCATTAAAGGGCACTATGGAATCTCACTTAGGTTAATGTATGCAACATAATGACTATTGTTGTTGGCAAAGATGGTAGAATTGGCAGCAAGAACCCTGTGGTAGTTATAAGTGCCATTTTATATGAGTTCCATTTTAAAATATTATCCATTGATAAACCTGTGGCAAATGTGACAAATGGCCAGTTATCGACAGCTGATAGAAATATCATTTCTAGCTTCTTTTTAATTCTCACACAAATTCTAGCTTCTGGAACATTCTGCCTTTTATAAAAACCATTATCTGTCCACTTCAAAAGACAAGCGTGCATAATAAAATCCTATAATGGTATGTAATGAAATCCTGTAATTCAGTCTTCTGAACTTGGGCCTTCTAAATATATTGTTTCAATTTTTTTAATGAGGAACAAGACTGTGAATCTTGTTCAACTACAGTTGATATAAATGCAACTGTAAACTCATTTATTTATTTATTTTTGTCACTGATACTGCTGGCACTGTGAATATCCTAGTCTTTCTTCATTTAGGGCAAAGACTACTTTGTGTACTCGATTTTCAAATTTTACCATAGTCCATATGAACATCTCAAGCTATCAGCTAGCCTGTTCAAGAACTTGTAGGCATACTGAGAAGTGTCTCCAACTCTGGAAATCATAAGTATTTCTGAACCTAAAAATTATAAATGCTTAGAAATTCTAAAGTATTCAGGCATTCATATTCTAGAGAGTTGTAGGTTCCATGTTCAATATCACTCAAAATGCATCCATTGCAATTTCCATTTCAGTTTAGAACCTTCTCTGTTTACTTTCCTGTCATATGCTCCCTTCAATTTTCTTGACATGCTAAAAAATGTGCTTGATAACCTGACTGCTGAAGCTCAGTATTGCTAAATCTTCATATTCCCACTCAGAAAATATTAAATATATTGCACATGCAGCACAAATTATAACTGCCTAATCAAGTTAATAATAGTCAATGCAAATTCTATGGCAGAGAGAGAAGATAGGTATAGCTACTTGCTCAAATAATTTCTGCAATACATTTTGCTATGAAGAATATGCCTGAAAGTTCATTCATAGCATCACACACTTTCACAAATCATTCTCAAATACTTGTGAAATCCTTCTGTTTTTATTTTTCATATTCATTAAATACTACAGCAGACAGGAAGTGAGGGGATTATCTTCTTAAAGTATCTAGGTTTAGAGTTTGATATAAATGGCAGTGACTTGAATATTCATATTCGTATTTACAGTAAGGAGTCTGGAGTTCTTAGAGTGGTAGGAGATCTGAGAAGTCCAGATTTGGAGGTCAAAACCACATATTATTACCCCCAGTTGAACCCTATTATTTCAACAATAAAGACTTTCTTGAATCATAAACCCTAGCATAAACTAGATATGTTGCAAATAACAAAGTTCAACAATATCTAAAAGGCACAGATTCCTCAGGAAGAACTGAGTGGAAATCTAATTATCAATAATATCACCAGTTAAATGACAGTCAGCTACACAACTTTAGAGAAGTCCACAAAACCTACTGTTGCACTGTCCTTGCTCTTCTTACCAACACAAAATCAAATTAAATGATCCAGTTGCATGATGAGTGGAAATTAAAACCACTTTGTTTAATATGACAATCTGACTTTCTATAGTTATAACAGAATAAGAAATATTATACACAACATAAATGAGATGTATACACTGCAAAAATTGTGTTCAAAATGTTAAGCCAATATAGTCTCCAGACAATATCCATCAATAATATTTACTTATGAATCACTTTCTTTTTTTTTAAGGGTTAGTGGATTGTCAGCTTACTATGGAAAACTTTACGATGTCTGAAGTGATATACAGACATTTGCTTGTGTTGCAACATTGAAGCTATTGGACAAAGTCAGACTAAAACAAATCTAGAATATTTTTTTGCTCTAAAGCTCACAGCACCTGTCCAGCACCAGAGCAGCTCACTATTTTCTGATTTCCTATGTCTATGTACACCTAATTCACTCATATCTGAATATCATTCCTCAGCTGAGCCATCTGAAGTGTTAAGGTGTTACATTCTAGAAGGGATATTTTCCCTATTATCCCATGTCATGTAGAATATGATGTATAACTGTCATGTTGGAAGCCTGCAACTATATCCATTTTGTCAGCAAACCAGTGGCTCCATTTGGTTCTGCCAGTTTTTGTGGGCCACCCCTTTAGTATTTGACTGTCCCCAAGTCCTGCTTTGGTTTCAAAGGAAACTGGAACTCTGACGTCTGCAGCCATGTCCCCACTTTTTTAAAATGGGTCAGCTGACTGCCAACTTACCAAGTATGAAAGTCTGAAATTCACTAGATTTGACAGGTGTTAAACTTGAATTAACACCTGCAGTGGGAAGTATAATTGAAAGAATTCAGCTTCAAAGTGGGCAGTTGGAAATTCCCTCCCCAATGGCTGCTGCTTCCAGGGAAACTCCATCTCCTTATTTCTTTTTCTCAGTTAAGTTCTTAGAACAATTTATAGTTTCATATAGTACTGACAGCTAAACTCTTCTTAAATTCCAGCTCTTCAGCAGCGCTCTAGCTGGATCTTGACTGCACATATCTGAATAACCTCTAGATGACAACCGTAGATACAATCCTCTCCAACTCTTTGCTCCCATCTAGTGGTTGATATGTTGAACAATTTCAAGAAAACTCATGTTTTCTTGAGTGCCCATATGAAGATTTCTATGGAGATTCTTAGTCACGAGATCATAGTTGTCCCATGCCCCATGCTTCACTTCTCATCCATTCTTCAGCTGAAGAAGCTTCCTGAATGAAAAGCAAAATGTCTTCAAGGAAAAAAAAACAAAGTCCAGTTGTGCTTTCAAAAACGCACTTTTGGGTCATGTTTTAAGAATTACAAACAAACTTTAATTGGCCAATGATAAATAAAAGGGTGGAAATACAATGCATGGAGTGTGCATAGATTTCTGCATGCCAGTTACAGGAGGCTTTTCTTGGGCTGGATGAGGAAAAGTCTAAACTGTCAACCAATCACAAACCTGCTGTTGAAACTGTATGGACATCAGTGCATCACATCCATTGTAAATGTAGAATAAATAGGTATTATGGATGTTACTTACTGTCTTTGGTGAAGAATGTTAACTGAATTAATATTATTGATTGTATTATTCTCTTTTTTTTCATTTTTTCATGCTTTGGTCCTATGATTTAGCTGAATAGTTACTTTTCTATTCTTCTGTTATTTATTATTAATCTGCTTTAAATTGATCTGAGTAGAATTTTTATGCCACTCAGAATAGTCTTGAATTGGAGAGCTTCAAAATGAAAGAATGCCAATTCTAAAATGGAAGAGAAACACAGAAAATCCTGATCTTCAACCTTAGCTTAGCTACTGTGTCACTCACAGGGTTGTATCTTAAGTTAAGGAACTCACCATCTTTAAGAAGATTGGAAATTCTGCCTCCAGCAGAATAAGTGTTATTAAACTTATAGGGAAATCTGCAAAGAGATCTAATTGGCAAACAAGAGAATTAGAAGGTGCTCTGATGTTCCCTTGATCTCCAAAAGAGGATGAAACTCAGCATAAATCTAAGGAATTGAACTGTATCTATGAAGACTTATACAGACTATTTATAACGGAGTTCATAAGATATTAGTTCAAAGGCATTATTGTTGAGGTCCATAGCATTATTATACACCTAAAGTCTTGAAGAGCTTGGTCTTCCTTCGTCAAGAAACCTACCACTTCAGTTCTTCCTTAATTGCTCTAGGACTGTGTAAGTTTTGATAAAGTTGCCTAGATACTGTAAAATCAGATTGGTTTCTGTACCAGAAATAATGTCAATTCATGACACTACCTAGGAATTCAGGGACTTTTAGTTTAATACCTTGCATAAGACACCGCGTTGGGGAAGGCTAATTTACAATTTTGTCTCCTGTTGGGAAGACTTTTTTGAGGTTCTAGTTTTCAAGCTATTGTTCCATGATATTAAATAGTAAGCACTGTTTAAGTGGTAATTAATCTAACTGGAGTTATATTATTTATGAATAAAGTTACAAGGGCTGAAATGCACCTTGTGGAAGAATTTCTATAGTATGTCTCAGAAGGGTTACATGTAAACATTGAAGGAGCCAGGGGATGTCAGTATTTGCTTTATCTGCTATTGACTTCAGATATTTCTGCAGAATTGCACACACTTGCATAAGCATTTCAAATCCTTTGTGGGTAAGAAGAGGAGGCAATATCAAGTTCTCAAGTATTGTGGACTGTTTAGACAACTGATTCACAAGCTCCAACTTCAATTAGAAACTATCAATACAGATCTAAACTAAGCTCTCAAGCCCTGTGTAAATGCCATTTTAAATGAGATGTCAAGGACACATAAACCTTAGCCAGTCATGTCTCTAAAAGGAATAAAACTATGTTGAAAAACCTCTTTGAACAAAAACTATGGGCTGCCCGTTTATGTAACCTTAGCATGTGACTTCTCTCTTACCTATTGATTACTTAATATGTACTGAAAAAAATCACTCATGATCTTTTTGCAATTCTTAAAGAGGAACTGAAGCTAGAAATGTGAACTTTATATGCTAGTTTATATGATTAATTTTCTTTCCTCTCCTATTATTAAGTACCTTGACTTAAGTCTTAATACTTCATGTACCTATGGTACTACTTCTGCTATAGCTATATATTTGTACGAAAGTGATATTTTTGAGATATCTCTTTCTTTTCTTTTTGATTTTCTTTGCATAGAATAATTAAATAAGTAAAACCTTTTTTATTGTTGTTCATCTTTTGCATTAAATTATTCACCTGTATCTATTCTATGGAATTAAGGAAGCTCCATTCATACCCATTGTAAATGGTACATTTATTCTTAATTGTGGTAAATTGAATAGGCTGTTCAACAGCTATGATACAACCATGAAAAAATTGACGGTTGAAAAAGGTCTTTGTTTATTCATTAATAAGGAATTTCTTTCTCCTTTTCTTTATAATTTTCTGTGTAATGAATTGAGACCATAATGTGGTGTCATTAACAATTAGCAAGGTGCTGATTCTCAAAGACCTACTTGACCAACTGTGACAAAAAATCACAAGTAAAAAAAATGAAAGTAAAAAGCAAAAGTAAAAACAATGAAAGATCCTTATTGACAAGTCATGGCACATACAACATCCTCTCTTCACCTAAATTAAGCTCATACCATACAGCTAGTCACTTACACGAAACCACACATGCTCACTCTATAAAGCTACATATTCACCAACTGTTTATCAATATCTACTTAGAACACCATGCTATTTTTGCTCTTCAGCCAGTCTATGTGATAAAGTGAATGGGCTTGAATTATGGGTTGTTTGCATGAATATGGAGTTGAAAGTTAGATGTTGAATGCAGTAAGAATGGTATGTGATGCAAATAAAACTTGGATGAAAATAGGGACAATGCTTAATGAACAGTTCAACAATAAATAGGGAGTAAGACAAGGATATGTGATGTCTCCTTTGTTCTTCCATGTATTCATGAATAAATGCATAAGAAACACTTGAGGTGACATTAATGTTGGAATGTGAATATATGTATACCTTTGCATGCAAGTACTGCTGTGACATTGGCCAAAGAACTCAAATAATTTGCAGTGAATAATAATAAAAAATACTGATATGAAATGAATGTGAATTGATTAATGGTATCAATGTAAACTAGATAGCAACATTTCCTATTATTTTTGTTATTTCATTATCTTTAACTTCTTTAGTATTTCTTCAAATTCCTTTTCTGAGCTTTGCATTTCATCTAGTTAGGAAGAGAATTATATAATGGATATGTATATGCATTATCTATATGAAATTTAGTTATCTATTCTTCAAAAAAACTTAATAAAGCGAAGCCATTTTATAAAAAAAAATATTGCCTACTGAATTCTTGCACAAAATTATCCAGAAACAATATGTAATATATTTTACAAGTAAGGGACAATTTCTTCAATTCAATTTACTTACAGTAATTAACAGATTCTCTTAAGAATCAGACTTTCTTTTATACTTAAATTAACCAATTCTTTCAAAAATCTACTATTATCTGGATGAATACAATTAAATAAATTGAATGAAACAGAGCTCACAGAATTAAGATTCAGGATAGGGAAGGGGGGAACTGTGAACCCTTATTAGACTCTTTTTGAGGTTTCAAAAGTAACAAGCATAGATTTTCAGCAGAGGTTTGTTTATACCCCAATTAAACAACCTGAGGAGATAATCTAACAGATGTTCACTTCAGAATAATAGAATAATCAAGCAAAGCAATGCTGAATGTGCATTAGGCTGCTCTGACATTTCAAGCAGTCTGAAGAGAAAACAGCATGCCACCTGTTGAACTAATTAAAGCAGTTAATATATAAGTCTTTGGGTGAAATCTTAAAAAATCTGTATGGATGAAACTGTTCTAATAACTCTATAGGCTGTAGACTAGAGATGAAAATCAAAGCAAACATTCCAAAAACAAATGAACAAAAGCAAATGATATTCAATCTGTTGAAGATGTCATCGGTTGTCCATGCATTTATCAGAAGATGAATTAAAAGTAGCGGCTATCCTGTTAGAAGTGTGGCAGAAGACCTCAGAAGACATAGAATCTTCAGTGTTGATTTGGTCAATCCCTTGAGGTCTTTTCAACTATACATTTTCCTGATTGCAAGAATATTACCCTTAGTAGACTGTGGTGATAAGGTAGACAGAACATCATACTGAGGTGTCTTCTCCAGAACTGCACTTTCCTTCCCCTTCCCAGAGGAAACCTTTTAATATACCATGTGTCCATTGGTAATCCATTGCAGGAGCTATAGGACTGTATAGTAAAAAAGGATATGATCTATTTGAATTTCCAACTCACCGGGTTACTTTTTTAAAAAAATATTTATTTCTCTGAATTCTCCATACTACGTCTATTCCATCACAACTATATTTGTGGCTGTTCTCCATTTTAGAAAGAGCTATGCAGTTTGAAGACTTTATCTGAAGCACATTTTGACTTGCCAAAGTATTTAAAAATCTTTATATTTATTCATCAGATGCTTGAAAACAGACTCATCTGTTTTACCTACAGTCATGAAGTTTTATACATGGGAGAGGAAGACATGCTTACCATCCTTGGAGTAAAGACCAACACACACAATATTTTTCTGCCTGAAGTGAAGATCAAAATGAAATTTTACATGCATACATACATTTTACGTACAGAGAAGTTATATTTGCTTATGCAACACTGTAACCATGATCACATGTGAAATCAATAAGATTGCTGAAAAGATTCAGGAAGTATCCAATACTTTGTCCTCCAACACCTCATTGCTGCCTTCTCATGTTAGCTGCTCAGGCAGCCAACTAACTTTACATAATGGAAAAGCCTAGGGTGACCAACCGTCCTCTTTTGCCCAGACATGTCCTCTTTTTACGTCCTGTCCGGGGCGTTCGGGCGGGTTTTATAAATTTTATAAATTTACCCGGACGCCCCGGACTGGACGTAAAAGTGGCGACGTCATGTCCGGGCAAATGGAGAAAAGCGAGAGGCTCCAGCAAGAGGTCCCGGAACAAGCTTCTTGCTTCTCAGCCTATTTGCGGTCGATTGCCGGCGAAGGGAAGCCCCCGGCACCCCCACCGCCCCCCCGTTGCTGCCGCCGCCGCTGCCACCGCCCCCCATTGCCACCGCTGCCGCCACCCCCCCGCTGTTGCCCCCCGCTGCCGCCGCCCCCCATTGCCGCTGCTGCCCCCTGTTGCCGCCGCCACCGCTGCCACCGCCCCCCGTTGCTGCCGCCGCCCCCGTTGCCACTGCCGCCGCTGCCGCCACCCCCCATTGCCACCGCCCCCCCTGCTGCCGACACCCCGCCCCCCCGACGATGCCCCACCCCCAATGACGCCGACGACGCCCCGCCTCCCCCCGGCTGACGCCGATGCCCCCCCACCCCCGCCGACGCCCCCCCCCGTCCTCTTTTTTTGTTTATCAAATATGGTCAGCCTACAGTTATATACCATCCTACCTCTTACTTTATTCCAAGGAGCACATAAGATATGGGTGAAATCATAAAACAGAAGAGAGAAAACTGCTATTCTCTTGGGACAATATCTACTGAAGATTTACCTAGGCTTAAACTATCATCTTCAGAATTCTTTCTTTGGATGTTTTCCAAATAATTGGACTGTGCACAGCTCTGAAGAGGTATTTTATTCCAATGCGTCTTTGAGCAAAACACCGCTTTGAACCTGTTTTGTGAAGCAATATTGTTCCCTGCTTCTAAATCTGTGGAACACTTCGCTTCATATTGTTTCTGAGAGTTACTCTGGCCTCCTGCACAGAAGCTGCTTCCAGCTATTGGAGGTGTCAAACGAGACCCCAGAGGACATGATATAAAAGTATATCAACCATGCTGTGTCTCTGTGGTGAATGCTGGCAAAGATGGAACAGCACAAAGAAAGTATCTTTGCTGGGAGCAGCACAGTTTGTGGATTATCTTCTCCAGGGAATTTCATCTGGCAATTAATCTGTGGTCCTTTCACCAGCCAGCAGAGAGCTGTTTATTATTTCAGCCCTTTAAGATCTCTTAAATCTTTCATGTTGTGAAGAATATATTGAAATCTGCTGTGGTTTTGTTTCTTTGTTTTTCTTGTTGTTTGGTGCTTACATTTTAATGTTACTGCTATTGCAATGAAGCCCAAAATGCATTGTCATTGGGCAGCACATAAATGCATTATTGATATTCATCTCCATTATTTTCCCTGTATTGAAAGAAAGCTATTTTTCTTTTCACTAAATAAACTGACATAACACTACAAATGCAGATTTTAAGCTGAAGCTGAAGCTTAAAATGATACTAAATGATTCTCACACAGGGGTGTGTGTATATGTGTAAGTGTGTACATGAATGAATATTATAAAAACAAACATGCACATCTATAAGCCTATAGCCACACTATTACAGATTTGTGTATAGCATATCCAAAGCTGCTTTCTGTACTTTTTCCTCCCCCTTCTGTTCAGTCCTGTCCAATTCTCAGAGACTGCGGAAAAGTCATCACAGTTTCCTTGGCAAGATTTTTCTGGAAGCTATCTGTGTGGAGATTCTCAATCATCCAGGCCATGGTTGCTAAAAGGTGCTTTTACAAAAGGCAACTGGATTTTCTTTGCTTTTTTCCTTGAAGACATTTTACTTCTCATCCAAAAAGCTTTATCAGTTCTGGCAGGATGGCGGGAGAGATTGAAGGATTAGTTGAGAAGGGGAAGGGAATAGAAGGATCTTTGCAATCATCTGATCATTAGCACTTTCTCTGTGAGCCATTGAGGCCACTTGGGGGGTTATCTGTGTCCTTGGGGTCACCAGATTCAGTACAAATGGGTGTGGAATCTTGGAACTGTATTGAAAGGACTGTATTGTAGACAGGAGATAGGTGGTGCCTTATTTATCCCCCTATGTTGAGAGTCCATTGTCTGCTTCTTAGGCTGAGAAAGAGGGACTGGTCCAGTCTCCAGCCTGATGCCTTTAACCCAGGGGTGGGCAATTACAGCTCCTTCATGACTCGTGGACTTCAACTCCCAGAATTCCTGAGCCAGCATGGCTG